>JABUQX010050090.1:25000-32500 GCA_015478945.1 Trachelipus rathkii
TAGGATAAGTAAAAGCCTTGTGAATTTTCTTTTTTAATATCAAGAACCAGTGAAAATTATTTTTCCCAGAGGGGCCTTTACAAGATGCATTTTCGAAACTTAAAATTAAGAAAATTTAATATGAAAATACTTTTAACAACACACTGTGACAAAATATTAATTTTACACTATAATAATAATATTTAAGACAACTTATTTTAATATTTCACATTTGGTAATAATTATAATATAATAATTATAATTGTATTAACACCGAAATATTAAATATAAATTATTCACTACTAACCTTGTGCTTGCAAGCATGAAAGAAAAATACACAAACTATATTAAAACACTATGGTAGATCGTGTTACAAACTGGATATCAGCGAAGGAATAAGGCAAGGAGGAGTGCAGAGCGAAAACGTGTGACGTTGACTAAAGAATCTGAGCGAATGAACGAGAAACGAAAAATGCTTGCCTATAACGAAAAGCCTAACCGAAAGTATTCGCTTCTCGAGAAACTTACGGAAGCATCTTAAGCATCAGAAATTGCGAAGGTTGCGTTAAGAAAAACTCTGAGGCGATAAGGTAAAGAATAGCATGCGCATAAAATAAGTAAATGTTGATAAGGTAAAAAGTTGAATGAAAGCATAAAAAGAAGATAGCCTAAAATGTGCAGAAAAAGGAAGGAAGTATGGAAAAGAAAGAGAGAGGACTACAATATTATAATATAATATATATATATATATATTATATAATATATATATATATATATATTATATTTATATTTATATTATATATATATATATTATATATATATATATATATATATATATATATATATATATATCAGAGGTGGGCACCCGCAACTTTTTTTTTAGTCCGCAATTCGCAATTCCACTAACTTTGTTGGACATTCCGCAGTTCGCAATTCCGCAACTTTTTTCTGCTTTGCCAGTCCGCTATCGCAATTCCGCAATTTCGCAACTTTTTCTTTTTCGCCAGTCCGCTATCGAAATTCCGCAATTCCGCAACTTTTTCTGCTTCGCCAGTCAGCTATCGCAAATCAGCTAATTCTGTCCGCTAGAATTTTTTTTTTGCACCTACTGAAGTCTGCACAAGTCGCTAACCCTTTTGGCAGTTTATAAACATAATTTCCAATAAAATTACCTAACAATTTATATATTTATTTAATTTTTATATTTTAATGTTATTTTTATATATAACAATTAAAAAGCTTTATAACAATGGCTTATATATATATATATATATAATTATTATATATATATATTTATATATATATTATATAATTATTTATATATATTATATTATATATATATATATTATATATATGAATATATATTATATATATTATATATCAGTGCGGTTTCGTGGTCAAATTCTTGAGTAGCAAATCAAAATTATGAATATATATATAGTATATATATAATATATATAATATATATATTATATATATACTAATTATATATTAATATATATATATACATATATATATATATATATATTACTATTATAATTATATATATATATATATATAATATATTGTACTACATTTATATAATAATATCAAATTCTCTTCCTTTTGAATGGTTTTCAAATATAATCACTGACTGTATTGCCCATATTCCTTACATGTTTGAATTTTAATATGGCTTACACAACAATCAGGAAAGAATTTAGCAATTTTTAATTAAACTTAAATCGAATACGAATCCAATAAACCCGTATTTATAAAAAACAAGGTGAATTTATAAACACACAAAATCAGTTATAAATTAATATTTATTAGTAAATAATATGAAAAGCGTATTATTACTAGCTCCACACAGATACTGTACATTCCCACTAATAGCAGCAAAATACAACTTGTCTGCAGAGGTCAAATTTATAGGTAGCCTAGAAGCTGACTCATAAAGTGAGTCTGGCAGACTCTGATTGCAAGAATGAATGATTTTTAACCCGAAATAATAATTAAATCAGTCGGTATAAGGAGATGATCAAGTTAGCATAAAAATTAATTAATTAGTTAATTAATATTATTTTTAGTTATTGTTGTTGTAAAAGTAATTTTAAATTGGTTTTAAAATAGGGGGGGATGTTAATGACTTGCTAATTAGTGTCAGAAGCAAAATAGAGTTTGCTATAGCTAAAAGAAAAACGGAATTAATTTTTAACTAGAAAAGTTATAGTTGGCCCCTGATCGTTAATATTAAAAAAGGAAATCGAGTTGAAATTTGTGTAGGCGGCTCAACAGATCGCCTTCGAATCGAGATTATATAATATATATATATATATATATATTATATATATATATATATTATTATATATATATATATATATATATTATATATATAATATCTTTTATAATAAAGTATTTTTAATATTATAATTAAAAAAAATTAAAATAAAAAATTAATTTTTTATATAATATAATTTTATAAAAATTATTCTTTAGTAAAGATTTTGCTGACTTTTTAATACTTTTTTGGGTTCACAAAGCAAGTAAGGCGTTGCCCTACTCTGCCCTACCATGAAAAAGCGCACTGATATATATAATATATTCAATCACTTTTCTTTCCCAAGTAATGGGGGTAACAGGTGCGTACATGCACTGGAAAAAAGGAAAGTAGTAGAAGAACATGACACAAGTCGAAAAAGAAGCCCAGCATTACAGCCCCCTTTATACGCTATTAGTGAGGAACTCGACACAGTCAGAAAATATACCCTAGAGCATCACTGACCGCGACGGCCCCTCACTATGGCATCTCGTCAGTGTGGGTTCATCCCTTGGCCCAGGGTGGGCCACAACACACCTTACAAACCACGTCATTCCTTCCTATTATTGCACCTTTCCTCCTCGCCCCTACCAAACTACATTTCTCTCCTCCAGGCATTCCTTTACTGCATCAATCCAACTTTTTCTTCGGTCTCCAGCCGGTCGATTCTCACAACACACACCACTATACATCCCCTTAACCACCGACTGTCATCCATCCTTTCCACATGACCAAACCATCTCAACGTACTTTCATTTATTCTCTCATTTAATCATTTCTTCACACCAAAACAACTCTTCTAATACGTTCATTCCTCATTTATCAATTCTTCTCACACTAGCAAACCCCTAAGATTGTCCATCAACACATTTTACTTCAGAATATCACTACTTCTTTTCAGACCATAGTTCACTACTGATACATTAATACTGGTAACAACTATACCCTCATGTAAGAAACTAGTGCACTCAAGTTTAGTTCCCCTTTACATCTAACGATTTAATGCAACCACCACCTCCTGCCATTCACACTTTCCTACTAAACTCTGCATCATCCGTTCCTTATCATCCAACATATATCCTAAATATTTAAATCTCAGACACTTGTTCCAGTTGTTCACCTCTAACATCAAATGTTAACTTCACACCGATCTACTGTCCTCATCTCACAACCATAAGCTTCCTCTTAACTACCACTCACTCCTTACCAGATTCTCTACCAATTTCTCACAACTTTCTTCAGATTCACCACACAATGCAAATCATCCGCATATAATAGGTATGGGACCCTTCATCTCCATCTCCATCATTCTAACACCAATCCCAAGCCACCCTCCCCCCCTCCCCCCCGCCCCTCACCCCCCCACCCCCCCACCGCCCCCCGCCCTCCCCAATCCCCCCCCCCCCCGCCCGACCCGCCCCCCGCCGCCAGCCCCCCCCCCAACACTTAATTATTTCATAACCAATCCATATACAAATTGAAATAAGGAGACATAACACATCCCTTGCCTCACTCCGCTATTAATATTAAACCAATCACTTTATTTTTGTACACGCTTCACTATATGTCTACATACTTTGTGAATTCCACTTCAGAAGCCTAACCACAAACTCCATATTCAACTTAAAATCTGCCATACGAGCTTCCTATTAAATCCTTATCATACATCTTTGCAAATCCAATAAAACCTAAATACAATAATTTATTCTTCTTATCCCTCATTTTCTCAACAATTTGTTTTAAATGTAAAGAATTGATCCACACATCCTTATCCCATTCCTAAACGCACCTTTGTTTTTTTCAACCAATCAGTTCTTCGTCAACTCGAGCGCTTCTTTCGACCAAACTACAGCATATTCTTCCTACAACACTCAACTACACTAATTCCCCTATAATTCCTAAAATTACCCTTATCTCCCTTACCCTTATATAGGATAACTATTACTTGCTCTCCTCAATCCCCTCGGAACTGTACCTCCTAAATTGCTTTGTTGCAGCAATTTCCAAATCCAATCAATCCCAATCTCCCTCCGTTCCTGATCATTTCACCAGCAATTTCATCTATACCTGCAGATTTACCATTCTTCAACTTTCTGACCTCATCCTCAAAATATCTATTCCTTCCTGCACCATCAAACACACACACATTCACGTCACCTCTTCATTACTATCAATGTTAATACAGATTTTTCGAAAGTGTTCCTTCGCACTCCCTCACTCCGTTTCTCCGTTACGAAAGCACGATTCCCTATTCATTAATTCTAAGCAGATTTCCTTATTTTCATTCTTAAACCTTTCCGCGGCTTCCTTCCAGAAGAGCTTTCCTATTCCCTTGTAAGTCCCCATCATCCTCCTTCCAAACTGAATCATTTTATCCTTTTTTTCCTCCACGTAATGCACTTTTATATTCTTTTTTCCTCCTTAATAGAATCCAAACATCTTCTTTTTGAATCTTCCTCATATATATATATATATATATATATATATATATTATAAATATAAATATATGCAAAATTTAAAAAAATCTTTTGATTATCTATATATTATAATATATATATATTATATATAATATATATATATATATATATATATGAATGAGTTTCAAAAGAAACAACTCCCAGGAAGGGTTTTCGCCTTTCAGTTGGTCCAGCATCTTCTTCTTCTGGCCCGAAAAACTCTTAACCCAGAGCACTCTGAGGAACCATTTCTTTCGGCAATGGTCTCCGACGCCCAGTCTCGAGTTAACCCACTCTCAGGTAGGGTTTTCATCCTTTCCGTAGAACTAGCATCTTCTTCCATCAGGCCTCATCAAATCTCGTTCTCCCAGAGCTTCTCAAGCGGATCGTGCTTCTAGGCTGTGCCAAAGAAGGGAGAAGGAGGAGGAGGAGGACAACAACAATGACTGATTAGTAACTACAATTATGTTAGGTATATATACTATATATACTAATATATATATATATACTAATATAAATATATATTTATATATATTAATATATATATATATATAATATAATATAATAATATATATATATATATCATATATATATATAGTATATATATATATATATATATATATACCATATATATTAATATATATATATATATATAATATATAATAAATTATATTTATATATATATATATATCTATTATATATAATATATATATATATATATAGTATATATATATATATATTATATATAGTATATATAGTATATATATAATATATATATATATAATTATATACCTATATAATAGAAATAACTCCACCATCTTTTCTCCCTCCTCCTCCTCCTACTCTAATCCTCCTTCTACTCCCTCTGGCACAGGCACTTCAAATTCAAGAGGTGCATATTTCAATTCAGAAACACCAGCTTCTCAAAGTTCTCATCAGTCAGGGATGACTTCTTAGGCCTGAACATTAGAGCCCAAACTGAACAATCTCTCCACAGCCGCGGAGGAGGGGATAGGGGTATTGTACTTGATAAAGAGGTCCAACCAGGCTTCTCTGTGCTGCTGGGGGAACAGGTCCACAGACAGAGGGGTGGTCCTCTTCACCTTCAGCTTGTTCCAAATCTCAAAGGCCTTCTTCAAGTCCTCCTCAAGGTGGTCGGGAGCCAGAGTCTGGTTGTCATTCACCTTCATGTATTGGAAGGGATCGTTTTCCACCTGCTTCTGCTCTTGGGCGGCACCATCGTTGTCGTGACCAGGAGTCACGTTTACAGCACCTCACTGATAACCGTCTTCCTGATGATCTCCTTCAAGTCCTCATTCAGGAACTCAACGACTGGAAGTTTGAAATGGGGATGGAGGGTTGTGGTCATCAGCAGGTCCATGTCCACAAACAGGTGCTCACACCCCCCCTGAAAGCCACTTGAAAAGTTGTAGATATATATATATATATATATATATATATATTATATATATATATTATATATTATAATATATAAAATATTACAAAAATAACATTATATTTTTTATATATTATATATTATTTATCTATAAATATAATATATTAATATTATATATATATATATATATATTATATATATAATTATATATATATATATATATATTAGGGTAATTGCAAAAAAAATTTTAGCCTGTATTAGAAATCAATGAACTTTTTTTAATAATGACAATAATGAAATTAAATGACAATTATTTCGTTCAATTCATAAAAAAATATTCCGCACCAATGACAATGAAAATTCTGAAACTTAAGTATATTCAGCACAGTCAAAATGTATTACTTGCAATAAGCTTCAGATTCAAATATTATCTGTTTAGCATTTCTGGTACACGTTCTTCCATTAATTTCACCTCTCTTCGGCACAAAATATTGTCTGTGGTATATCACAAACGACTCTGTCCAACATTTCCAGTGAGTTAACAAAGCACTTCAATGGCTGCAAGCAATTTAATTCGGAGATTCATCCTACAATCTTCTGGTGAATCTGTGCGTTTGAAACATTGTTAGAAACCAGCTCTGCCATGCATTGAGATGAAGCGCACGTGTTCAGTGAACATTCTCCAATTTAGGAAGGAGGAAGTCGAAATAAAGAGCATATAAGCACGTAATTCCATCTGGCATTGTAAAGAGACGGTAATTTTCTCCAATTAATTACGGGGTACGCACTAGTTCCTTAAGGAAACTGAATGTTCTACATAACTGCATACAGAAATCAGAAATCATCCGCGCCAACTTGAATTTTGAATAGTTATCATTTCACTCCCTGGCTTGTAGGACTGCTGCAAGACTTCGTATTGTTTTACTCACTTCGTCCACGAATTCATAGTTGAGAGTTGGTTTGGTAAGAAGAAATTGGATTAAAGAAGTCTAACACATGCTTTAAAATTCTATCAAGAATATTGATGCTGGCAGCCAAATGTACTGTGGGCTGATCAAATCTCATGTGACCATTTCAGTTTTTAATTTTTGAACATTTCCATTCACTCGTCGTATTTACTGCTGTTGTGTCACATACGATCATTTTGAAGTTTTTCCCATGCATAAATTGATTTCGCAAACTTTGCTTGTGGCATTAAAAATCTCCTGTGATAATCCTCACATTTTTACTATACTAATTTCAATCCTAAGATTACCCACTTGATACTCGTGATTTGCAATTCGCTTACCGTAAAATGAAGGCAAAAATATTTCTCTTCTTGCAAAATAGATTTTACTTTTACGGCTTCGCATCTTCGCTACTTCTTATAA
>JABUQX010050091.1:0-2500 GCA_015478945.1 Trachelipus rathkii
ATCCATTGAGGATGAGGGAGAATATCCCAAGTTTATGTTAAAAGAAAATATGACAAACAATCTGGAACCTGCCAAATGCTGTTAACATTAATTAAACCTAATTTAGATAATATAGTGTTGTATAAGTGGTAAGGTAATAGAATATAATAAATATAAATAATAATAATAAATAAAGTTCAAATATAATGGTAAAACAATTATAACTTATATATAAATAGAAGAAGTCTCTCAACCAAACAAAAAGTCGAACTAATAACATTGTCATAAAAGATTAAAGACATATAATTAAACAAAATAATAAATAAAATAAGATAAATAATAATAATAATAAAGAACAAGAACAAGAATAAGAATGAAATAGTGTTAAGTTCCTGTCAAAGAAATAACTAGATATGAGAGGCAATAGCAATAAGAGATTACATTAATATGGTATGAGATAGAAAGAGAATGTCATAGAAAATACTCAGAGAATAGTAATGTAAACATCCACATAACACATTAATAACTTGAGAATAATAGAAAATAGTAAGAAGGAATAAAGAGCAACACCTATAGAAAAGGTATCCAGAGTTAGCAGCTGAACAGCCTGCTGAGAATGTTGAGGAGAACTGGTCAAAAGATTATAAAGATCTGTTATGGACAGTTGGGAATCATATAATATATTGACGAAGCCAAATTACGTGTAGCTGATGAAGAGAAATGTAATATTAAAATTATAACTGAAGCAATGTAAGTACAATGTTTAGTAATTATTGGGCACACAGCTTTGTTATTTAAACGGTGACTTGTTACATCAAATGAGTGTCTAAAGCTGGTGAATTGCAGAATGGAGCGTTGGTAGAAGATCAAACCTGAAGAGTCGTATTTTTACTGTCTCATTCTTTTGGTTCACAATAAACCCAGACTTTTCATTGATCCATCAGCAGAATCAATGTTCTCAGTCAGCGAATAAGCCTTGCTAGGCATGAAAACCCAGAAATTACAAATTACTAGTTATTATACCATGAGATTCCTAAAACCAGCAGCAAGAATGAATAATTATATTGAGTTGCATATAGATCGCATGAAACAAAAAAAAAAAAAAAATGATATCTCGAAACGCCATCAGCGAAGAAACTATAGAGATATTAACCAGCACAAGAATTGTAATAATTTTTTTTGATAAATGGTCATGGTAAGTAGGGACAGACCATCCCATCATTGGGTGAATCGCCTCCTATGGCCAACCTGTATACTTGTTGGGTAAAGAATAAAATGGCATGGTGAAAACAGTTTGCACAATTATAAGATCCAAATATATATATTAGCGCTTCTTAAACAATCATATTTGACGTCAAGAAATTTTTTACTTAGTCAATTTGTGATCAAATAGTAAGATGTTTTACAATTATGTCAATAGTTTTAAGACATAAGTTTGAAGTTTCTGACTAATTGTAATAATGAAACCAGAATTGTTCAACAGCCATAAGAAATAATAGTTAATAATCAAAAAATTTGTAAACAGTTGAAGGTAATAATTACAGAAGTTTCATATAAACAAATCACAGAAGATCACTGAATTAATAATTTTAGAGATAGATATATAGATAGAGAGAGATATATATATATATATATATATAGCATATATATATATAAAAAAATATATATATATATATATATATATATATATGGCATAGATGTAGATTGTGGCCTATATCACATCTCAAAAACTAAAGAATATAGTGAACAATGCAAGAACTGTAATTCAGAATAAAAATAAAAATAGCAATAATATTGAAGCGTTAGAGCAGGTAGATATGGTAAGATATATGATTAGTAAAGGTGTACACAAGGTAATGTAGTTTGAAACAACAATAGGGACTCACACCTAGAGGAGGTGGAGAACCCGCGACACCCAAATACCAAAGAGTGGGGTTCACCCTCCCAGAGGGGTAATAGGAACTCACCTGTGGTCTTCAGTGCCTGAGAGACCTGACTTCACGTTGCAGTGGCACCTAAAGGTATTTTTTAGTAAAAAAAAATTAATAGAGTCTATTTATTTTAACGAGTAACCAATAAAAGGTCTCTAAATAGGCTCTCTAATCATATTACTATAATTATTAACAATAATTTTTTTTTTTACATTTCCCCTATCTAAAATTTTACTAGGATTCCAAAAATGTCCTGTAGCTATTGTAGTTTTTGAATTTTTTTTTTTTTACATTTTCAGCACTAAAATTGGACCAGCATTCCAGCAATGTATTCCTTTCTCTAGCTATTGTAGTTTTTGGAGATATGAGTATAGGCCATAATCTGACATCTATGCATATATATATATATTAAATATATATATATATATATATATATATATATATATATATATATATATATATATATATATATAAGATATAGAGAGAGATATATAAAGATATATATATATATATGGAAGAGTATATGTATATAAATATATATTATACGGGTATATATATATATATCTATATATATAATATTATATATATAT
>JABUQX010050091.1:7500-17500 GCA_015478945.1 Trachelipus rathkii
GAAGACCACTGGGAAAAAGTTGTATGGCCTGCTAGGGAAAATATGACTGTAGGTGCATCAAATATCATTAACGAACCACTGGTTGACAGGGGAAAAATTATTTTCCCACCACTCCACATCAAACTAGGACTGATGAAGCAATTTGTTAGGGCCCTAGACAAAGATAGTGAATGTTTCAAATATATTTGCAGATTTTTTCCAGGGTTGAGTATGGAGAAACTCAAAGCTGGAATCTTTAGCGGCACTCAAATTCGCCAAATCATCAAGGATGACAATTTCATAAATTCCATGACTGATATTGAAGCATCTGCCTGGAAAAGTTTTGTCTTGGTTGTTCAGAACTTTTTGGGCAACCATAAATCTGCCAACTATGTAGAACTCGTACAGAAAATGCTTTCAGACTTCAAAAATTTGAATGCTAATATGAGCATAAAGTTCACTTTCTACATAGTCACTTAGATCGGTTTCCGGATAATCTAGGATGTTATAGTGAGGAACAAGAGGAGAGGTTCCATCAAGATATCAAGGTGATGGAAGAAAGATACCAAGGAAGATGGGATACACACATGATGGCAGACTATTGTTGGAGCCTTTAACGTGATTGTCCACATTCTGCACACAGAAGACAATCATATAGACAGCGATTTGTAATGCATTAATTGTGATTTCATTGTACTGAATTGAATGTTTTGACCTATTAGCATTTTATGTACTTACTCATTAACAATTTGATATATATCTTTCGTGTTTTTTTGTGAATTACGTTACAACCTAACATAAATTGTTGTTATTAATGTATTTTTGTGACCACCCTGTATCTCAAAAACTAGAGCCAATCTAGGAAAACAGAGGTCATATTCGGAATCAGGGCAACAAGTTACCTATAAAATGACCTTCAAATGTTTTGCCGCAAAATCTTTGTTGGCCAGTGTTATTGGTTGACTGGGACAGTCTAGATAGGCCCATGCGGTTTCTTAAGTATTATTCTTATTTATTAATTATAATGGATTGACTGGGACATTCTAGAGGGGCCAATGCGGCTTTTTAATTATTATTCTTAATTATTAATTATTGTTGGTTGACTGGGACAGTCTAGGTAGGCCCATGTGGCTTCTTAATTATAAATGCTATTCATTAATTACATTAATTATTATTAAAAATTATTCCTAATTCTATTTATGGGAAAGGATCAATATTTCTAGAGAGGCCAATGTGGTTTTCAATTATTTAATTTTTATTGTCGACTGGGACAGTCTGTGGTGGACATGTGGTTTTCAAAATATTATTCTGTCATAATGAGGCTATTGGCAATTACCAAATTTATTATTGTTACCAATTATTATTGGTTACAATTATTATTGGTTGACTGGGACAATCTAGATAGGCCCATAGGCTCTTTAGTATTGTTTTATTTATTATTTATTATGTGTTTACTGGGATATTTTAGAGGCCATCGCCAAGTTTCTACTTGAGGATACGATATTTCTGACTGGGACAGTTCAAAAGGACCATGTGTTTGTACATTCCCATTTATTATAGGTTGACTGGACAGGAATAATTTAATATAATTATTCTGAATAATACTTAAGAAGCTGCATTAACCTCTCTAGAATGTCCCAGTCAACCCATAATAAATAAGAATAATACAAGAAGTCGAATGGTCCTTTACAGACTGTCCCAGTCAACCAATAAAAATTAATAATTAAGAGGCCCCATTGGCCCTTCTAGAATGTCCCAGTCAACCCATAATAAATAAGAATAATACTTAAGAAGCAGCATAAGCCTATCTAGACTGTCCCAGTCAAAATAATAATATATATAATTAATAATTAAAATAATAATTAAGAAACCGCATTGACTCTTCAACTGACCATAATTAATAATTAAAAATAATAATTAAGAAACCGCATTGACGCCTCTAGAATGTCCCAGTCAACTCATAATAAATAATAATAATATTTAAGAAGCCGCATGGTCCTTTTTAGACTGTCCCAGTCAACCAATAAAAATTAATAATTAAGAACTTAAGAAGCCGCATTGGCCCCTCTAGAATGTCCCAGTCAACTCATAATAAATATCAAATAATAAATAATAATAATTAAGAAGCCGCATGGGCCTATCTAGACTGTCCCAGTCAACCAATAATAATTAATAATTAAAAATAATATTTAAGAAGCCGCATTGACCCCTCTAGAATGTCCCAGTCAACTCATAATAAATAAGAATAATACTTGAGAAGCCGCATGGTCCTTTTTAGACTGTCCCAGTCAACCAATAAAAATTAATAATTAAGAAGCCGCATTGGCCCTCTAGAATGTCCCAGTCAACCCATGATAAATAATAAATAAGAATAATACTTAAGAAGCCGCATGGACCTAACTAGACAACTTCACGCCTATTCTTATCCTCAAAGCCAAAATCTACCTCCTCGTTGCTTTACGTTGCGCCCCTCTTCAGCATATCTGTCTTTTTTAATAAGGGTGCTAAATTGTAGACAATATTCAAATACTGGCCTAACATATCTATTATACGACATTATACAAAAACAATATATATAATTAGTCTGCATCTGGCATTAATTTTCAATTTTTAACCCTAGGCCCTAGCTTTGGGTTCAAAATCTTACAATGGAAACAATGAAACAGCAGCACTAAAGAATGTTACAGATTTACGGGTTACAATGCCAATAGTTTGTTGAAAATTGAAAAAAAATATATTAAAAACTTCATAATATATATATTTCTGAATCACATAAATATTTGTAATCTAAATAAAATTAACAAAGTCAAAAATTAAAAAATTCAATTTTTATAAAAAATTAAATAAATCCCCCAACCCTGGCTGAAAAGGAAGATTTTAAGAATAAAGAACGATTGGAAAAATTATCGATAGTTTTTTTTTCGATTAAGGATATATTAAAATATTAAAAGCATTTGTATTTTTACGATAATCGATAGTTTTTTTTCCGATTATCAACAAATTCGAGAATTTTTTTTTAACAATCTTAATTGCATTTATTAACATATTTCTCGTTGAATGAACCGAAAATAGCTACAGTTTTTCATTTGAACATTAGAGAAAAAAAATGACTGCAAGAAGCCACATGGGCCTATGAAGAATGTCCCAGTCAAGCCAACAGAACCAATCACCAAACAACATACTCATGCAAACCCACAAAGCACCCTAGGACTTGTCAATCACTATATACAGGATATGCAAAGTCTAAACCATGCTCATGCAAATCCATAAAGCACCCTAGGGCTTGTCAACTTATTTGTACACAAAGTCTACAACTAAAATAAAAAACTAAAAACTATATCTAAAGAATGTACATGCTAACCCCACTACAGCTTTAATAACTTTATAGTAACATGCAATTAACCTTAATAACTATAGTAACTAAGAACCAGCCAATTTGCTTTAGTCAAAATATACTTATACGCAGATACCAAACCATCCATATATCTATCCAGTCCCTTCTTAAATGTTGCAATCGAGTTGCACTCAACAACCTGTGGCAAACCATTCAAAAATTTAACAACCCTATTACTGAGTGAATGCTTTCTTATATCAAGATGGCATGCTTCTTAATTTTTTATTATGCCCCCTGGTCACCTGTCCGTGTTCTACTGTGAAAAATAATTTATTGGTCATAGTATTATCAATAGATGTAAATATTTTGTAGACTTGTATCATGTCCCCTCTGAGAAATCGCCTTTCTACAGAAAACATTCCTAACTCCTTCAGCCTCTCCTCATAGCTCTTACCCTCAAACCCAGAAATCATCCTTGCTGCTCTACGTTGCACTCTCTCTAGCATATCTAAGTCTTTCTTTAAATAAGGGGCCCAAACTTGAGCACAATACTCTATTACTGGCCTAACATAGCTATTATACAGTTTACTTATTACTTCCTTGCTCCTGTAAACAACATTGCGATTTATTATGCCCAGCATCTTATTAGCTTTATTTCTAGCTTCTAAACACTGATTAGCTACTTTCAAATTACTGCTTATAATCACACCTAAATCTTTTTCTTGGTCCACAGACTCAAACCAATCCCCATTCATATCGTAGCTAAAACTTTTATTTGAGTAACCTAGGTGAAGAACCTTAAATTTTTTACTATTAAAATTCATTTGCCACTTATCTGCCCACCCAAGACGTTTATCAAGATCATTTTGAATCTTTATACATCCTTCACTATTCCTAACTGAGGTGGCCACTTTGGTATCATCTGCAGACTTAGAAACCTTGCATTTAAGTCCCTGGTCTAAATCATTTATATATATGAGGAACAATAGTGGCCCCAGCACTGAACCCTGTGGGACACCACTCTTCACTATTTCCCATGATGACTTATTGCCATTTAGTTGTACACACTGTTTTTTCTATTCCACAACCACTCTTTAATCCAACCATGTACCACTCCACCTATACCACATTGCAATAACTTCTTTATCAGCCTTATGTGGGGAACTTTATCAAAAGCTTTGCTAAAGTCTAAATATATAATATCAACTGGGTCTCCTCGGTCAATGCAGTCAGTAAAGTATTCCAAATTCTAAAAGGTTTGTCTGACATGACTTACCCTTTCTGAAACCGTGCTGGGGTCATATAATACCATGTTATCTTCTAAATATTTATATTTGACCTTTCAGTAACTTTTCCAGAACCTTTACAACCAGATATGTTAAGCTAACTGGCCTATAATTTCCCAAATCTTCCTTACTACCTTTCTTATAAATAGGCACAACATATGCCGTTTTCCAGTCATCTGGTACCTCGCCAAATGTTATAGATCGTTTAAAAATCAGATACAGTGCCTTTGCAATGCTGGTACTACCCTCCTTCAGAATTCTACCATATATACCATCAAGGCTGCAGCTTTACTTGGATCAATATGGTCTAGTAAACGTTTAATATCTTTAACGTCAAATTCAAATTCTGTAAGTCTATTTGTTACATGCATACAAGAACTATTAGTCTCCAAACTATTATCTAATCTTTCCTCAATAAACACTGAAGCAAAATAAGCATTGAAAATGTTGACCAACTCTTTATCTGAACTCACTAAATTTTCATCAATTTTAATTGGACCAATTGTCCTATTCTTACTTTTAAATTTA
The DNA here is from genome assembly GCA_015478945.1 of Trachelipus rathkii. NCBI lineage: Eukaryota > Metazoa > Arthropoda > Malacostraca > Isopoda > Trachelipodidae > Trachelipus > Trachelipus rathkii. The sequence continues at coordinate 12,628 of JABUQX010050091.1, forward strand.
TAAAAGCTAAAAAAAACTTCTTCAGGTCCTTATTACTATTCCTTGCTATATTAATTTCAACATCTCTCTTCGCCTTTCTTATTGACTGGTTAAGTTCGTTTCTATTTTTCCTATAATTTTCTAAATCATCTTTAAAACATCTACGCTTTTCATTGATTTTATCTCTTATCTCTCCATTCCACCAAACAGGTTTTCTCTTCGCCACCCTAATTGGTTTATGTTTAAAACATACTGACTGAATATTCATTAAAACTTGCTTAAAATGTTCCTACATGATAAAACAGTTTTGGTCTTTAAACTCTTTATCCCAGTCAGTTGTACTAAGCATGTCTCGAAATTTGGTAAAATCACCATTTCTGAAATCTAAGATTTTTTCCTTATTAACTTGCAATTTGGGCCCAGATATCACATTCATATTAAAATTAAATCTGATTATATTATGGTCACTAAGTCCTAAATTCTCAACTCTTACCTCATCCACCATACTTTCATCGTTAGTTAATATTAAGTCTAATAGTGCATCGTGTCTTGTAGGTTCATGGACCATCTGGCTCAAAAAGGTATCTAGTATACAATTTATAAATACAGAACTACTATGGTCCATATTAGACAAGGAATCCCATTGAATGCCAGGAAAATTAAAATCACCCATTATAACTATACCTTTTTCTTTACTGTGGCATGCTGTCTCAATTTCTTTCCCAATTTCCGCGTCTAATTCTTGACTCTGGCCAGGAGGTCTATAAAATGCCCCTATTCTATATGATTTATTGTACATAAGGATATCTACCCACACTGATTCAATATCATGATTAGTTTTAAAGTCATTAATACAGATTGAATATTGCTTTTAACATAAAGCGCCACACCACCACCCTTCTTTCTCTACGCTGGTATAAATAAAGTGAATATCCGTCTATTTCATATTCCTGAAAGGAGTCTCCATATAATTCTTCATTAACTCATGCCTCAGTTATGCAAATAATGTCTAGTATAACTAATCAGCTCATCTTTTTTATTTCTAAGGCTATGAGCATTTGTGTAAAAGCATTTGATATTCGAAATGCTGTTATTTTTATTGCTATCATCATTATTTGAGCCTGTAACACTAGTTTTATTTATCTCACCACTATTACAGCTACCATCGCTATTATTCGTATCCAGATTTAGCTCATCACCCCCAACTTTACCTAGTTTTTGCTAAACAAGTCTCCAAACTGGTACTGAAAAGCCCAACACCTTTACGACTCAAGTGAATTCCATCTGCTGCAAAAAGATCTTTATCCAGAAATTCTCTCCACAAATCCAAAAACCTAATATTTTCTGAAAAACATAATTTCCTAACCCTTTCATTTACACCTAAAGCCCTACTCCCCCATTCCTGACCTGCACCTAACCTAGGTAAAATCCCATAAATCATGCACCTTCTTCCACTGGCTTTCATCTTCTGAATCAACCTCCTATAATCTGCTATTAATTCTTCTGACTTTCTATGTCCTATATCATTTGTACCCACATGCACAATCATATTTGAATCAATATTTGTAGAATCAATCTCTCTATCTATCCTATCCACGATATCACTCACTCTGGCACCTGGATAACATACTCTCAATCGTTTCTTTTTATTCTTATTTTGAAAAGTCCTATCTAGGTATCATATCATAGAGTCTCCAATTAGCAATGCATCAGTCTTCCCTTTAGAAAACTCAACATTACCATTGGCCCTCTCTGATCCCTCCCCATCTGGAAGACAGTCGAACCTGTTACTGCAGATCACAGGCTGACTGATCTTTCGATAACCTAATCTTATTATTTAATTTTTATAACCTCCAATCATCTGCAGACCTATTATCAACTACTTTCCCTCTTTTCCCCGTCGGCTCGAGCCCCTAAATTTGGTGAAATAATTTTGTATATTTAGAAAATTTTAATTTTTTTTAGGGGGCTTGGAGCCGACGGGGGACAGAGGGGATGTTTTATACCCCGGAGGGGGATGGTCGGAGTGGTCCTCATGACAAATCTAAAGACCAAAGAGTGGGGTTCCGAGACTATCCCTGAGGGGTGGGATTAGTCCCCTCGTGTCCACCTGGCGCTGAGAGACCCCGACTCCGCCATCTTTGTGGCTTACCCTAGTATTCCCTTTAGTTAAAAAAAATTACTTCAAAAAAAAAAAAAAAAAAGTTAAATCCTAATCCTTAGAATTTTCGGCTGATTCCAAATATATAATTTGTTTTACTGTAGGTTCTGTCTTTCTATAGATACACACTGATAGCAATAAAAAAATATCTATATATATATATATATAAGATATATATATATATATATATATATATATATATATATATATATATATATATATATATATATATATATATATATATATATATATATATATATATATATATATATATATATATATATATCTAAACCAAAAATTAAATAAATCAATTGACAAATAAAGCAATTTGAAGCTCCAAAAATAAAAAAAGTAAGTTCTTTTTATAGCAAATCGAATTTTTAATTTTAATTTTGCTATAAAAATTATTACCAACCTTTCCAATACTAAATTATTTTGAGGAGCATGGTTTACTTAAGTTCCTATATATATATATATATATATATATATATATATCAGGAAATTAATAAATATATATATATGTATTTATCTATATATTATTAAATATAAATATATATATATATATATATATATATATATATATAGGTCACCTTTAGTATATCCGTCATATGTATCTTAAAACTATTAATGCTACAGTAAAACGGAATACAAAGCTGGTCCACTTTAGTAAAAAAACAAACAAAAAAAAAAAAAAAAAATATAAAGATATATATATATCAAACAAAAACTACAATAGCTACAGCGAAAAGGAATACATTTTTGGAATCCTGGTAAAATTTCACATAGGAAAATGTAAAAAAAAAAAATAAAATAAATTATTGTTAATAATTATAGTAATATGATTAAAAGGCCTATTTAGAGACCTTTTATTGGTTTCTCGTTAAAATAAATAGTTTCTCGTTAAAATAAATAGACTTTCTATTAAATTTTGCTTTTTTTACTAAAGAATACCCAAGGGTATACCACCTGATGGCAGGAGTCGGGGTCTCAGCCTTCCGGGGAACTTCTCATTACGGGTAGGACATCTTCTCTCTGGGGAGGGTCCGAACTCCTCAGCTGGGTGTCGCGGCGTTCCTCCGCCCCTCTCTTACGGGTATGGAAAACGTCCCCTGTGTTCTCTGGGGCTCGAGCCCTCTAGTGTGCCGTATAAAGCATTTTCCTATGTGAAATTTTTACCAGGATTCCAAAATGTATCCTCTTTGCTGTAGCTATTGTAGTTTTTGAGATATATATTTTTTTTTTTTTTTTTTACATTTTCCGTACTAAAATTGGACCAGCATTCCACCAATGTATTCCGTTTTACTGTAGCATTAATAGTTTTTAAGATACATATGACGGATATACTAAACGCTGGCCATATATATATATATATATATATATATATATATACTTAGACATTTGTATATAAATATACATATATATATATATATATATTATATATATATATATATATATATATATATATATATATATATATATATATATATATATATATATATATATATATATATATATATATATATATATATTTAGACAATCTGTTATCAAATTATATGTTTAATTTGTAAATTTTATACCTATTTATTAATTTATTTGTCAAATAATATTGAAATGACATTAAAAATTACAATAATTCAATTATTTATCATTTTATTTTTTCCTCAAACTGGGCTGTTTTATTTTGGTCCGACCCCGAGGGTTTTTCCAACCCTGGTTTATACGACATTTGTTTTATCAAAATTGTTAAAATCTTAATAATAAAATTATTCCTTGAAAATGTCCGAAGTGTACGGACGAAACCTTGGTACAATACTTAAATCAATAGTTTTATTTTATTCAAGAATAATAAAGAAGAAAATTTCTTCTGTTGAAAGAAATACTTTCAGGAAGCTTGAAAAAGCATCAAAATTATACATTTATAATAATAATAATAATAATAATAATAATAATAATAATAATAATAATAATAATAATAATAATAATAATAATAATAATAATAATAATAATAATAATAATAATAATAATAATAATAATAATAATAATAATAATAATAATGAATAATAATAATAATAATAATAAAAATAATAATAATAATAATATTAATAATAATAATATTTACACTTTTTAACAAAATAGGCTTGGCAGCAAATTTTCACTTCGAGCTTCACATTAGCTTTAGGCTTTTCCTATGCAATTCTCTCTCTGTGCACGCAAGCAAGCGCGCCACACACACACACACACACACACACACACACACACACACACACACACACACACACACACACAATATTATATATATATATATATATATATATATATATATATATATATATATATATATATATATATATATATATATATATATATATATATATATATATATATATATATATATATATATATATATATATATATATATATATATATATATATATATATATATATATATATATATATATATATATAAAAATAAACTAAAGAAGATACCCGCATGATATCTCGAAAACTAAGAGAGATACAAGAAAACTGATAATATATGGAATCAGCGTATGAAATTTGTATGGAAATGAAAAAATTTTACTTTTTTTTTATTTTTTTATACCCAAAACTACAATAGGTAGAAGAAAACTAATAGCATATATGGAATCAGCGTAAAAAAATTCTTATAGGGGGCTCGAGCCGACGGTGGGACAGAGGGGGGGACATTTTCCATACCCCGTAGGGGAGGGGCGG
>JABUQX010050091.1:22500-25000 GCA_015478945.1 Trachelipus rathkii
TAGCATGATATATATATATATATATATATATATATATATATATATATAATACAGTTGTCACCACTCACCACGGTTAGTATATCTATTCAGAGTAAAAGGTAGCTAAAATTAATTCACAGTAACTACATAGATACTAACAGACGCAGGCTTTAGAGTGAGGGAGATTAAATCATAATAAACATTGTAGAAGACAGTGAGAATCAATAAACAGTGGCAGAGAAAGAATAGCACCATGAAGAACTAGCCTGGAGTTACCAATATCTACACAAACTCAAAAGTAAGAATAGCACCTCGTAAAGCGTCGTAAAGGTGGTGTTACGCGAGTGGTAAGTTCCCTCGAGCACCTGCCGCTGCGGTACCTATAGAAAAGAGATAAAGCACCAACATCGCGCCGCAAAGATAGAGGGTTAAGTGAACTGCAAAGTACAGAACAGTTTATAAGCCTTTTGGCTTTTGACTCGACCCTGTCCAAAAGCCGGGTGAAACCAGAGCCCCCAGATATGAGAACAGTACTCCATACATGGGCGGATGAGACCCTTGTATAGCTGGAGTAACTGAGAAGAGGAAAAGAAGTCTCGCAGCAGAACTCCCAGTTCTTTGAGGCTGCCCTAGCAGCCGTTGTGATGTGAGGTTTCCAAGATATTTTTTGTTTATGTTAAGGCCAAGGATGTTTTTATTGTCAACAGGAGTGACGAGAGAACCGTCAAAAGAGATATGAGAGTTAGAAGGTGTTTTAGAGAGGGAGATTTGTAGAAGTTGAGTTTTTAAAGAATTGAATTTCACAAGGTTGAGACGACCCCAATCGGAAATTTTATCCAGATCAGCGAGAATAGAATCGGAAAGATTAAGACGAGAGGCAATTCTAGAAGTAAAAGAGAGAGCAGAATTGAAATGAGTTGAAGAATGAAGGGTCGAGTCATCGGCATATGAGTGGATAGAGTTAGAAGTGCAGGTGAGAAGATCATTAATGAAAAGTAAGAATAAAGTAGGAGATAAGACAGAACCCCGAGGAACACCACTATTGACAGAAAAAAGAAGAATAAATTGCTCCATCAACCACAGCCGATATTGAGCGACTTGAAAGAAAGCAAGACAAAAGTAAGCAAAGAGAAGGAGGAAACCCAAAGCAGGGGAGCTTGGAGAGCAGTGACGCATGCCATACCCGATCAAATGCTTTGGATATGTCAAGAGCCACCACGCAAGTCTCCCCGTTGTTCCTAAGAGCGGAAAACCATAAATCAGTTAAATAGGAAAGTATATTGCCAGTAGACCTCGAATGCCGAAAGCCATACTGGCGATCGGAAAGAAGAGAATGAGATTCCAGATGGTCTAAGAAGTGAGAGTTAAGAAGGGTTTCAAAGATTTTAGATATAATACAAGTAGAGTTTAAGAAAGGAGCAGTTAGTATGGAACATAGCAACTCTTCTTTCGGAACAGGCTGACATGTGCGTGCTTCCAACACTGAGGGAAATTGTTAATATTGAGACATAGAGAATATAGTTGAACGAGGGAAGGGGCCAGCTCGGAAGCACACTCTCTCAAAACTCGGAGAGGAATTCCATCCGGGCCACCCGACTTCCTCACGTTCATAGATCTCAGGAGCCCATGCACCCGATCAAATGTAATCACAGGCAAAGATATAGGACACCTGAGAGGAGAAGGAGGAGGAAGAGGAACGCTGAACTGGTCAGGGTTGAGTTAGAGGTAATAGAGTCGATGAGATTGGCCTTTCAGTTGGAGAGTTAAACAGAGCCATAAGATCGAATATTAGGAGGAAAGGCAGATTTATAGAAGTGATAAGGTATAGAGAGAGATAAAAGATATATATATATATATATATATATATATATATATATATATATATATATATATATATATATATATATATATATATATATATATATATATATATATATATATATATATATATATATGTAAATTGAAAGGTGTAAAATAGAAAAGATTAGAAATTTTTAATGAACAAACCCAACTATTAATCATGAAGTCAAAATGTATGTAAAATGCATATAAAATATAAAATAATATAATATATAATATTTATAATAAATAAATAGAATAAACCCATAAGAAAATTTGGGTAAAAAAAAGATTTTTTTTTAACTAAAAGAATACCCTAGGGTAAACCGCAAAGATGCAAAAAGTACTATGGCCCCACACAAACTGCAAATATATATATATGATATATATAGGTATATATAGCTAGTTGTTAAGTATATATATAGAAGTATATATATAGATATATATATATGATATATATATATATATATAAATATATATATATATATATATATAAGAGAGTATATATATATATATATATATATATATATATATATATATATATATATATATATATATATATATGGTTATAATTGGTTTAAACTATAACTTTGGTTTAAAAATTCACATTCATAGGTCTAAAAACTGAGCACATACAGGAAAAGAATAGTTAGTTCCTGGTAACACTTTAGTGCGGAAAATG
>JABUQX010050091.1:60000-62500 GCA_015478945.1 Trachelipus rathkii
CTAAGCCCATAAAGGGGGGTCAAAACTAGGGGGGAGCCACGTACAACGGTTGCTACGCAACCGTTTAGCGCAACCCTTCTTCGAAGGGTTGCAAAAAAGCTACAAGGCCAAAAAGCTACAAGGTCAAAAAAAGGTCAGGGTGGGGTAAAAAGGTCGTGCTGCAGTTGGCCTTCCGTACTACTTATGGTTTCAAGGATAATTTTGCACGCCGGGATAATGATATCCTCTCCAGTTGTATGAGGTTTCACTTTCTTGGCTAGTAGTTTGGAAACTTTAAATGAAGCTTCGAGAACAGTGTCACTTGTGGTAAATCTCTTCAACATTCTACTACCAATTTTCTCTTGATTTTCTAATGGCCTTGAAAAATATGAGCCTGGTTTCTGGGATACAACTGGGTGCTTCGCAGCAAGATGTTTCTTAAGTTTGCTGGTGACTATGGTTTCATTGCTTAGCGTTTCACTACACACTAAGCACAGGGGACGTGGATTATCTGCATCGCTGTTCCATGAAAATTCATAAGACAAATAACTTTAATTACGTTCTTTTCTTTAAAAGAAAATCGTTTGATGTTGAAGATCTAGGAATGATAATGTTTAAATTACTCTCACTTAAAGTAGATGGTACAAGTTCGCTCTCCTCGAGTTTACGTTTTCTTATTACAAACTTATCCATTTCAGAATTGATCACTTATGTAACACTTCACAAACCTAGTAACACTAATTAATTTATTTACTTATTGACTCTACTCTACTGATTCTACCCAAAGCACAAAGTCTTCTGTGCGCAATATATATATATATATATATATATATATATATATATATATATATATATATATATATAAAATACTATGTAATATATAGATATATATATATATTTAGAGATATTTATTTATAAAATATAAATATTATTTATATTATATATATATATATATATATATATATAAACTTTCAAGAGAGAGGGAGATTAAAGCCTTTTTAAAGCATTTTTGCCTAGTAAATTGAAAACGTAATTTCATTAAAATGGTTAGAGATGTTACGATTAGGTTAAAATCCCGCGGCACCCCTGACAGATCTCGCGGCACACCTACGTGCCGCGGCACACCGGTTGGGAATCTCTGCTCTACAACCTAAGCTCAAATGCCATCTCACTGCCCAGTGCTTGTACATATGCACCTAAGTTTTCAGTTCGTGTCTCATTATCTTCGTTCACGATGGTAGCTTCACAGTCCTGTTTCATCTTAGTCCATTCACAACCCCATACCCTTACAACCTCGAAACCAGCATTCTTATAATCGCGTTCCTGCTGCATGGTTGCAGTGTAACGATCGAGGCTGGATGCATCACCAATCTTAGCCAAAGCAGGTATCACATGCCTGATGGCCGTTGCCATGTACACAGCCATGGAAGAGGAAGACAACTTTTTTCATAGGGGTATCGGGGTTTGGCGGGCCACGCCTATCATTCATCTTAATCATCTGTTCATTGATGTTAATATGTTTTTGAGTAACCAGACCGTCAACTATCATAGGCCTGTATTCTTTAGCAGGTACCTCGAGATAACCATCAGGTTTGAGGAATCTGTTCTTTATTTTGAATTTTCGCTCTCCTCCATTCCTAGCATGTTCAATTCGACGGCCTGTGTACAACTCCATAAAGTTTAGCCATTTAATCCCCTCGAACGAGTAATTACCCTCATCGGCACGGCCTATATGGGCCAGTGACTTCTCAGGCATAAACCACATCTTGAAGATAGTAAAACAGAGGGTTGCCGATGTTGCACATTCATCAAGACAATTCAATTTTATTAATCTCGCGAAAATGCCCTCTTGAACTTTTCAAAAACTGCTGCGTTTAAAATGTTCACTTCCTGGAATGCCAATATGTGGTACATTCAGCATTTAGATCATACTCTTTATTGTTAAAGTTATTATACCATTTTTCAAATTCCTCCTTCTCGATCTCGCCCATGCAGCCTACTTCGAACATTTCTCTATCCGGGATTCGACCCTTATAATTCAAGGTATCAGCGGTTAGGAATCTGTATGGGAAGAATCCCTTAACCAAATCACTTTTAAGATCCATGCACTTAGGTAACTACTTCAAGGCGCAAGGCATGAACAGTAGGGTATCTTTGAAGTAAATGTTGCGATTAGCAGTTAGCGTAATGATTTTGGTCCCTCTTTTCACAGGATTGGAGGAGATGAGGTTGGCTCCTGGGCGGGCTAGCAGTTTGCTATACACGAACTGCGTTGTCGAACTTCCCGCCATTGTGTGCAGGCAACTTACTATTTTGGCTTTCTTGTGCAATTCTGAGAAACTTGAAGGAGATAATTGATGAACTGATCTACAGGGCATCTCTGATGATCTCCTTCCGCTTCTAGATCCAGATTAAAGATCTCCGTGCGTCTGGTCCCGCACTTCCCGCACTGATCATTACCAAGATCTTTCTCACCACACTCGTAGCATACTAACATGCTCACTAGAAGATAGGGTATCAT
>JABUQX010050092.1:0-7500 GCA_015478945.1 Trachelipus rathkii
GGGAGAGAGAGAGAGAGACGAGAGAGTCTGAGAGTGTCACGACGAGAGAATGAGAGAGCAGGACGGAGTATTAGTGAGAGAGAGAGAGAGGGAGAGTAGAGAGAGAGAGGGGGAGAGAGGAGAGGGGGATAGTGAGAGAGAGAGGGAGAGCAGAGAGAGGAGAGAGAGAGAGAGAGAGAGAGAGAGAGAGAAGAGAGAGAGAGAGAGGGAGAGAGAGAGATGAGAGAAAGGCGTAGAGAGAGAGTACTAGAGAGGCATGTGAGAGAGAGAGATGAGAAGAAGAGAAAAGAGAAGAAGAGTAGAGATAGAGAGAAGGCAGAAAAGAAAGAGGAGACGGAGGGGAGAGAGAGAGAGAAGAGAGAGAGAGAGTGTTACGAGGGAAAGAAGAGAGAGAGAGGAATGAGAGAGAGCAGAGAGAGTGAGAAGAGAGAAGAGAGAGAGAGTAGGAGAGAGCAGGAGAGTAGAGCAGAGAGTGAGCAAGAGAGAAAGAGAGTAGCACAGAAGATGAGAGTAGAAGAGAGAGACAGGAAAGAGGGAGAGACAGATAGAGAGAGGTAGAGTTGAGAGAGAGAGAGAGATGACGAGAAGAGAGAGAAGAGAGGGGAAGAGCAAGAGAAAGAGGGGAGATAGAGAAGAGAGGGGAGAGAAGAGAGGGACGGGCCGAGGGTCTTTCGGGAGTAAGAATGATACACCGCTTGAGAAAGGCAAGAGAGCAGAAGGGGCTCATGGGAAGGTCGGGAGAGAGACCGCATGAGAGAAGAGAGAAGAGACAAAAGAAGAGAGGAGGCTTAGACGAGGAAGAATGGTCTAGTTGACCAGAGAGCTAGAATAAGTGGCGATAGGTAAGGACGTACGATAGGTGGGATGAGGGATACTGGGGTAACGAGATGGTCGGTATTAGTAGGCAGCATTGAGAGCAGGGCAGTCTAAAGATTATAGCAGTCCACAAATGGGGCCAAATGCGCCTGATGTTTTTTTGAGACGTAGAGTGTGAAGAGGCGAAGAACCAAGAACTACTGTAGCGAAAGGAAAGCGGAATGATGAGTTCCAAGAGACGCTAAGCTGAGAAGAAGAGGAGAGAGAGTTGAGACGAATTCATGACGAGTTTGGGGGAAGAAAGGAGTTTGAACTTGGTCTGAGGAGATGGGAGTAGTCGACGGTGCTTAGCAAGGTGGGAGAAGCCGTGGTTTTCAATATGGTGGCACCAACTGTAGTACACCGAATGGTTTGAACGGGCGAAGAAAGAACGGGGACTCAACAAGAGCTCGGAAAATCTGAGAGTGGTGAGAAAAGGGGAGGCAATCAAGAAGAAGAATCAACAGGAGATTATCCTTTTGGAAAACTGAAGGCAACAACCGTCACAAGAGAGGCCAATCCATTATTTCTATACACTGATGCTTCTGGTATTGGGGCTGGTGCTTGTCTAAGTCAAATTCAAAATGAGACAGAAAAACCTGGCTCCTAGGATAGCTGGGTACAACGTCGTGCCATAGAACAGCTGGAACCGTCGGTGAGGGAAAGATCTGGGGGATATGAGGCGAGAGGGCTAATAAATGTTAAGTCAATCACCCATAGAGTCCGGGGTAGAATGTGTGGTAGAACGACGTAAGTTGCAGTGTATCATTGACGGACCCGAGTATGACGATCAGGATTCTAATCATGCATTTGTCAGAAAGGGAGGCATCCGGGTCAGGGGAAGAGGGAAAATGCGGGATTTTGGGAAGAATCCTAGGCAGTAACGAAAATGAAGGCGCCGGTACTCTATGAAGTAAGTAAAGGTTTGTAGACTGTCGACAGGCGCAGGACATCTGAGGAGAGAAACCGAAGAAGAAGAACAACAAACAGAGGACAGCTGAATTCCCTGCCTCTATGGACCGCTGGCTTGTGAGTTTCCCGAAAATGGACAAGGGGGAATACATTTTTTAGCCTTAATACCGAAACGATGATGGTATAAGCAGTATCCATTCGGGTACTGCTGAGGTCCTGAGGTCCTGAGGTCCTGAGGTCCTGAGGTCGGGGAATGGTCTGAGAAATGGTGGCCGGAGTTTGACAGGTTGCGGGACGAGAATCCCTTGAGAACGCATCAATGGTGAAGAGAGAGCATTTCGGGTTCGGCTTCATATCTGCCATACCTTGTTCTATAGTAAAGAGGCGAGTCTCTATTGCGGAGAAATGTGAAGAAACAAGGTCAGCAGAAGCGCTACATATAGCAGAAGGATACGAATGAGAGAACACCAGAAGAGTAGAAGAAGCAACGGAATGAGTAACGACAGGGGAAGAAACTGAAGAACCGGCAGGGAAGGGAGGAGCGGAAAGGGCATGAGAACCGGGAACTTGAGGAAGCGCAAGAGACGAAGAAGAAGGAGGAAGAGCAGGCTGCAGAGCTGTCTGGAGGGGGTGGGGGAACGCAGGAGAGGCAGAAGCAACTGAAATAGAAGAGTTGACAGGAGCAGGGTACCGTATAAGACGATCTGCTCTCTCTGCCACATCCTGGAGAGAGAGAGAGAGAGAGAGAGAGAGAGAGAGAGAGAGAGAGAGAGATGAGAGAGAGAGAGAGAGAGATGAGAGAGAGAGAGAGAGAGAGGAGAGAGAGAGAGAGAGAGAGAGAGAGAGAGAGAGAAGAGAGAGAGAGAGAGAGAGAGAGAGAGAGAGAGAGAGAGAGAGAGAGAGAGAGAGCCGGATCCATGTAAGCCATTAAATACTGCATATCCCTGGGCAACTTCTGTAAGAAGAGTGTGCGGACAATGTCCGACTCCTGCTGTGAGGGAGGACCACCCAACAATGAGGTGAAGAGGGGAGGCGTAGCCGGACTTGGAAGGACGTACGATGCCCTGTTAAAGCAGGGTGTTGAACTCCTGCTTGGCAGCTTGAAGTTTGTTAGGGGCAAGAGCCGCAAGACGCCGGGGGTGGGAGAAAGGAGGTCTCCCATTCGTCTCTATGTGCATATGTGGTGAACGACGTTTTTGTTTTGCCGGGAAGGTCGAGATGGGAGAGACAAGATCTGGAAATTCGGAAGACAGAAGAGATTCGAAAGGGTTGTTACCTGAAGGAAGATGAATACTATTAATGGAAAAGTTTAAACTAGTTTAAAAAATTTAAAATATTTTAAAAAGTTTAAACTAGTTTAAAAAGTATAAACTAGTTTAAAAAGTTGAAACTAGTTTAAAAAATTTAAACTAGTTTAAAAAGTTTAAACTAGTTTAAAAATTTAAACTAGTTTAGAAAGTTTAAATAGGTTAAAAAGTTTAAATTAGTTTAAAAAGTTTAAACTAGTTTTAAAAGTTTAAACTGGTTTAAAAGGTTTAAACTAGTTTAAAAAGTTTAAACTAGTTAAAAAGTTTAAACGTTTAAAAATTTTAAACTAGTTTAAAAAGTTTAAACTACTTTAAAAAGTTTAAATTAGTTTAAAAAGTTTAGATTAGTTTGAAAAGTTTAAAATAGTTTAAAAAGTTTAAACTAGTTTAAAAAGTTTAAACTTTTAAAAAAATTAAAATAACTTAAAAAGTTTAAAATGTTTTAAAAAGTTTAAACGTTTAAAAAGTTCAAACTAGTTTAAAAAGTTGAAACTAGTTTAAAAACTTTAAACTAGTTTAAAATGTTTAAATTAGTTTAAAAAGTTTAAATTAGTTTAAAAAGTTTAAACTAGTTTAAAAAGTTGAAACTAGTTTAAAAAGTTGAAACTAGTTTAAAAAGTTGAAACTAGTTTAAAAAGTTGAAACTAGTTTAAAAAAGTGAACGGTCACGTGATGTAAAAACTTTCCTAGTTTAAAAAGTTTGCACGTTTAAAAAGTTTAAATAATTTAAAAAGTTTAAAATGGTTTAAAAAGTTTAAACTAGTTTAAAAAGTTTAAACTAGTTTAAAATGTTTAAACTAGTTTAAAAAGTTTAAACTAATTTAAAAAGTTTAAACGTTTAAAAAATTTAAACTAACTTAAAAAGTTTAAAATGGGTTAAAAAGTTTAAACTAGTTTAAAAAGTTTAAATGTTTAAATAGTTTAAACTAGTTTAAAATGTTTAAACTAGTTTAAAAAGTTGAAACTAGTTTAAAAAGTTGAACACAAGTTTAAAAAGTTTAAACTAGTTTAACAAAAGTTTAAACTAATTTTAAAAGTTGAAACTAGTTTAAAAAGTTGAAACTAGTTTAAAAAGTTGAAACTAGTTTAAAAAGTTGAAACTAGTTTAAAAAGTTGAAACTAGTTTAAAAGTTTACTAGTTTAAAAAGTTTGCACGTTTAAAAAGTTTAAATAATTTAAAAAGTTTAAAATGGTTTAAAAAGTTTAAACTAGTTTTTAAGTAAGAAAAACTAGTTTAAAATGTTTAAACTAGTTTAAAAAGTTTAACGAATTTAAAAAGTTGAAACGTTTAAAAAAATTTAAAACAACTGATAAATAAGTTTCAATTGGGTGGGTCGTTCTGTTTCTGGTCTTTGTTTTAAAGAAAGTTATAAAATGTTTAATAGTTTAACTGATTGTAAATTTTTATTAAACAAGTATTGAAATAAGTTGAACTAGTTTAAAAGATTTAAACCTAGTTTTAAAGTTAATTAAACTAGTTTTAATGAAGTTTAGGCTGCTAGTTTAATAAAGTTGAACTAGTTTAAAGAGTAGTGTGATGTGAATCATTGTTTAAATATCGAAATGAAGAAGATTGAGAATTAATACGCAAGGGTAAGCTTGGAACAATAAATAGGTTAAAGTTTTGCTTGGACGAAACTCAAGACTCGAAAATAAAAATCAGGCACCAGGGGCTTTACATATGCTCGAATGGATGGCAAGGCATTTACTATTCAAAATGTGTTTATTTAGTGAACAGTTGGTCTTTAAAAGTATCCTGAAGTTAATGTCTGAAGAAACATTTGTTTGTTTCAATAACGGTATATTGTAAAGCATGGTTGGAGAGTCTCGGCTGATAGTGCCTTTTTAATGATTATTGTTTTTACAAACGTGTACAAAAATTGAAAGCATAAATAAAAGGCATTTCATCAGTTGCTTTGAAGAATTTTTGTAATCACCTGTGGTTATTTAAATGACAGAGTCAAGCACTCTTTGCGATTTTTGGATACAATGTCAATACTGCATCAAAAACGCATCATAGAGAATTTGCTACGGAAACACTTAATAGGAAGAAAATGTATTATTCATCCTATAGAACTTCCCAATCTCTTGGTAAGATTTCACTTCAGCACTATCTTTAATTAAAGCATAAATGTTATTATTCAAGCTTTGTTTATAATGAGAAATCAGTTGTATCAATTATAATGAATTTTAACAAGGTATTTAATAAATGTCCAAATATGATCAAGGATTTTAAAATATTTGCAAATCAGAACTCTAGTGAGGAAAGTTAGTTCTTCATTTAAAACTTCAATAGAGAAATGTGGGTCAAAATTAGTCAATATGAAATTGAATCCAGATCATTGGGATAAAGACGAATCGTATTTACATGCACAAGAAACTTTCTGGAATCTCTGTGTTGTTAATGAAACAGCTGAAAGAGGAGTGAAATTGATACAGGAATTCAGTGGGCTCCTAACTTCGAATGAAGAGCAAAAGCAATTTCTTCTCCAATGTGTTGAAGACAACCGAAAGAATCCCGGACTGCAAAAAGGCTACTCTTAAACAAAAATTTAACTAAATATATTTTCAAATGTTTCCTTTGTCATGTTTCATATGCCTTTTTAAAGACCCATAGAATTTTATATAAACTGCGTTATTTTGTAATATACGTAATGCATATACAACTGAAAATCATAATATTTAGCACATTAATTGTAAATCTTCAATTAGTCCGATGAGGCAGGGTATCATGATATATAATATTGGACCTAATTTTTGGTATCCCTCGACATTATTGCTCAATGGAAAAATTAAGGGGTGTGGCCATAAAAAGTTTTTTATTTTTTCGCACCCTATACTAATGGCCAGTCTAATATATATAATATAATATAGTATATATATATATATATATTATATATATATATATATAATATATATATATATATATATATATATATATTATATATTAATATTTTATATATATATTACTATTATATTATGCGAGAGGATTTCATTTAGGGGGGAAAAGGTTAGTTATATAATATATATCTATATAATATATATATATATATATATATATATATATATTAATATTATATATATAATTTATATATATATATATATATATATATATATGGCATGGGCAAACAGAATTTTCGTTAGGGGGGGCCAAAAGTTGAGTGTATAATATATATATATATAATATTATATATATATATAATATATATTATATATATATATATATCTATATATATATGATATATATATAATATATATATATATATATATATATATATATATATATATATATATAAATATATATATATAATATATATATATATATAATATATAATTTGTGTGTGTACGCAAAGATTTGACTTATGGGTAATATCACAGGATAAAAAAAAAGTTCTACAAACAGTTGTAATTAAAAAATTTTGTGTCATGATGTGAGTAAGTAAAAAAATCACCTATTTGAGAAAACGTAAAAGTAAATATTTATGGTGTATGGCTAGTTACTGATCTGAGTAGTAATAATGATTAAATCAACTAGCATTAGACGCCTTGGATTTTCAGCAAATTCCGCAATTATACATTTCTTTCCAATTCGTTCAATTTTTCACTTACTAATTTTTATTGAATCCATCCTACATGTCATGTAGCCTGTTCTTTGTTATTGTTTTTCTTAGCAAGTCTTTACATCTTCGCAGAGTGTTGAAAAACCTTTCAATGGTACTGATTGAATACGGTAGCCAAGTGCAATTAATAGACAGAATTTGATTTGAGGAAAAAAAAGGGTCAGTTCTTTAAATAAATTCAGTAAAGTTCCAGATCCCTTTTCAACTTTTGCTTTATCATTTTTTTATCCAAGCCAAAGCTTACCTAAGTCAGTTTCGGTATGAATTTGACATCAAAAGATCATAAAAACTCTGAAAAACATTTTAATTTCTCACTCACGCAAACTGCCTACGGGAGACCTAACATAAGGAAACGGATGTAAATGAAAAAGATAAAATGCTGGCCAGTTGTTTTCAGAAATCTAGTCATTAAAGAGGATGAAAGTGAGTAAGGTAAGGCACAAGTACGAACGCTTTCCAATATTCAGACAGAAAGTTTCAGCGGATGATTTGCTTTATGTGTTGAGCTTGGTCTTTCTAGGTGGTGTCAAGTTCTACTACAAGAACTCAGCAGTAATAACTTGGCGGATAAGAGCAGATCAGCATTTATTTGATCAGCAGTTTTGCATTGGTATTTGACAACCTTTCAAAATTCTTTGGATATGATCGAGTACTGGTCTTAAGGTAAATAATTTTTCTGTTTGAATACTGTTACCACTGGTTCCAGCTAAGAAAATATTTGGTTATTACGGAAGGGGTAATAATGAAATTGGTTCTTGGTTGCGACATAATAATAGAAAAGCAGTTTTTCTTGTTTGATTGTTGTT
>JABUQX010050092.1:15000-22244 GCA_015478945.1 Trachelipus rathkii
TTATTTATTATTATATTATTATTATTATTATATTATTATTATTAAATTAAGAAAGAATTTTGGAAAGAGGTGTGTGGTCTCCGTCTAGAATTTGACCCTCTCCAACTGATAGAAATTTTTTTCTCAAAATTTCCATTATAATTTCCAATGCCTAATTTATTGGATAGAGAATATTAGCCCAAGGAAAATTTATAAGAAATATAATTTACACACGATAGCTTATATATATATATATATATATATAATTATATAATATATATATATATTATAACAATATATATTATAAGATCGTATATAAAATGGCATAATACACACGATATATTATATATATATATATATATATATATATATATATATATATATATATTAATATATATATATATATATATATAATATACTATATATATATATATATATATATAATATATATTATATGATATATATATTATATACTATATATTAATATACATATATATATATATACATATATATATACTATATATAATATATATTATAGACAAGGAAAAATTGTTTATAATTTATTTTTCTTTATTTATATACAAACAATTATTAGAAAGAACATATTGCTGAAGATTTTAATAAAAACAGAATGACAGTCGCAAATAGAACTGCCAGCTTACGTTTCCACAGGATACACAGCCATCATTTGACCCCAATCAAAAAACTGCTAACTTGTAAAAGCACCTATTGTGTGTATCTTTTTCACTTAGAATTTCTGATTTAGTATCTTGAAGATTTCAATATATTCATTTTGTAAAATGGTCTTATTTTACCTCACCAGGTGTTTATTAAAATTGTCGAAATTATAGATATTAGAATGATTTCCAGGATTTTTCTTTGCCCTTTGTATAGTAACATTTCCAACTGTTTATTTATAATTCAATGATGATCATGGTGATTAAAGGAATCTTCTATTGATAGTAAGATCTGAATTAATTACTCGTCTTTTCTAAGTCTTGTATAAGCGTTTGGTATTTTTCCTTCTTGAAAAATCCATACGTTCACCTACATATATTTTTTCACAGGATGTACAAGGTATTTGATAGACGCAGCTGTCAGAAACATTTTCTTTACATTTAGGGGGTCTAAAAATATTTTTCAGAGAAATAAGATTGGAAAGGGATAAGAGTAATATTTTTAGGTATAATTTTTTTAATATTATGTAGTGGGAAATGAGGTATAGGTAGAAAAGAAGAATTTTTAGTTTTTGGAGGATTGGAACCCAAAAGAACGTTTTTTAGCTTTTTTGCAAGCTTTTCGACGTTCCATTAATGACCAAATATCGATTGGGGAATATAAATACTGGTAGGTAAAGTTTTCATGTACAATACTTGGTTTCGGTATTCTTAGTAAAGAGTGCGAGGAGCAAATAGCGGCAACTGCACGCCTGAAACAAGAAGAAGACAGTATTGCCAATTTTCTGTATTTCTTTGGGACGTATGAATGCTGAAACACCAGGTAATATATGTATATACTAATACAAATGCAAGACTACAATCCTGTGGGAACTCATTCTAATCACAGCCTCACCTTCTATCACCAACACCTTTTTCCAACAATTTAAAACTTAAAACAACCTTGGTGAGGTAAAATTAGACATTCTACAAAAAACGCCAGTCAAGAACTTATATACCCATGGACTATATGCTTCAAGCATACCTCCCCAAAACCTTACTATGATAAAGACGCCTAACCCACACCAACCAATAAACTGCTTTCTACGTTAGCCATTATAGTCCTAAGATGCCGTTGTTTGCTCTTTTCCCTTGAAGAGGATCTCCCTTATGGAGAACGATAAGCCTTCGCGACATTCAATTGTAACTTTTATTAAACTTGTTTTTATGAAAAATTCTCGTTTTTTTTAATCACATAATGGTATCGTGTGCGGTGGAGATATATCTTGGTAACCTAAATAAAAGAAAAAAAATTTAATACCAGCAGGGGCCTTATCGCCTCTTCTAAATATCAACAAATAAATACTACGTTAAAGCATTAGTTAATCTTGTACTATATATATATTAATACTTATATAATATATATATATATATATATATATATAATATATATTATACTATACTATAGTAATATATAATATATATATATATATATATAATATATAATATAAATATATATATATTATGGTATATGGTATACTATATATATATATATATATATATAGATATATATAATATATATATATATATATATAATATATAATTATAATTAAATTACTA
Organism: Trachelipus rathkii; assembly: GCA_015478945.1. Lineage (NCBI taxonomy): Eukaryota > Metazoa > Arthropoda > Malacostraca > Isopoda > Trachelipodidae > Trachelipus > Trachelipus rathkii. Next base: position 17,256 of record JABUQX010050092.1, read on the forward strand.
TATATAATATATATATATGTATATTATATTAATTATATATATATATATATTATATATATATATATATATATATATATATATATATTATATATTATATATATATATATAACTATATATATATACATATTTATATATATATATATGTAGATATATATATATATATATATATATTATATATATATATTATATATATTATACATATATATACTACTATATATATTATATATATAGTATATATATAATAATATATATATATAACACTTTAAATTGTGATTCGAAAATGTTCTTCATAAGTAAATTTGCTACTTGAAAAGAAGATCCAGATTAGGATATAATAAAAAATATTTCTAAATGGTACATTTTCAATTTGGGGGGACTTTCCTTAATTGTATTAAAAAATCTTCTTTTTTTTTTTTTACTAAAATAATTATTAAAAAAAAAAAAAAGTAAAGAATTTTTTTTACATATTTTAGCTCTAAAAAAATTACCTCTCTCCGTTATTCGAAAACTAATTATTAAAAACGCAATTTTCGAATTTTGAAACTAAAGAATTCCCTTAATATTGTTAAATGGTGGAAACTATTTACACTCTGGGCTTATTTAAGTAGTCCACGTGTACTGTCGGCTATTCCTTTTGAAAGCAATTTCATTATTATTGCGGTTATCGGCGAATTTAAGAAATTGCATTCAGTGGAATTTTTTTTTTAATTTATTTGAAGATTTAATTCAACCATATAACGACCGAATAACTAAAGGTTTTCCTAAATATACTATTATATAATATTATTATATATATATATATATATATACTAATATATATATATATATATATATTATAATATATATATAATAATATATATATAATATAATATCATAATATATATGTATATATATAATATATGTATATTATATAATATATATATATATATATATATATATATATATAATATATATATAAATATATATATAATATAATATATGTGTTGTGTGTGTGTGTGTGTAGTGGTGTGTGTGAATGTGTGTTTCGCATGTATGGTGTTGTGAGTGTAGGTTAGTTTGTCTGTATGTTTAAAAACATAAAAAAATGTAAAAAGAAAAATGGCCGCAAAAATACTTACATATAATATTGATGAACTTGATGATTACAATAGAATAATAAACCGGTGGTTTTTGAAGATATGGTGCACCCTCCAGAACATCCCTCAAGAAAAAATGCCCATTTAGCGGCAAAAAGCTAAGAGAAACATCGAGGCTCTTCTTGGTTGAAAAAGATTGATCGGCTTTTGAAAGTTCATAATCCAATACTGAGACCTCTATGGAAAAATACGTAAAACTCTTTTGCGAAGCTCTAAACAAGACTTTATAAAACTCTCCGAGAGCCTTATAAAACTTCAGTTTAATTAATAATAAAAAAAATAAATAAAAAACTAAAAGGAAAGAATTGTTAAACATCGTTTTAAAAAAAGAACATAGACTATTTACCTTTATTATACGTCACCCATTTTTCTATGGCAAAAGATCGACATTTAGAATTCTTTCTGCCGAAGCATATACTATCATTATCCACAAACAAGAAGTTTTCCATACTTTTCCTCAACACATTTTTATGAAAAACGTCTGCTGAAAAAACCGTGAATTTAACTTGTTTCAATGAGGTCCATTTGATTCACTTCATATTTCGAAAACTTTGGATTTAAATTATTTTGCGAGAACATACTCCTATTATCTACTTTGTAATTATTATTATTCTATTAATTACTATTATTATTATATTATTACTTAATTATATTATTTTATTATTATTATTATTACTTATTATATTATTATTTATTATTATTATTATTACTATTTATATTATTATAGATTTATTATTTATATGTACATCTATATTAATTATTATTACTATTATTATTATTATTATTATTATTATTATTATTATTATTATTATTATTATTATTATTATTATTATAATATTATTATTATTATTATTATCATTATTAATTTGGAAAAGAGACATTGTGTTCCGTGAACTTTGACCCTCTCCAACCGATAGAAATACTCTCTTCTCAAAATTTCCCATTAACTCTCCAATGCCCGAATATATTAATTATTGGATAGAGAATATAGCCCAAGGAAATTTTATGAGAAATATAATGTTACAACGATTAAATAATATATATTATATCTCATATATATATTATATATATATATTTATATATATATAATTTTCTTTATTATAAAGATATTATATATATATATATATATTATATAGATGTATATTATCACATATATATATATATATATATATATAATATAATATTATATATAATATAATAATATATATATATATATTAATTATATATCTATATAAATATATATATATATATATATATGTATATATACTAATATATATATATATATATATATTACTATATATATATATATATATATATATATAATATTATGAGTAGTTTTTTATTTATTTATGATGACAAATAAATATTTAATTAAAAATTAAATATTTATTATTATAATTATAATATTAATATATTTAATATATATATTATATTATATATATACTATAATTATATTATATTAATATATATATATTATATATATATTAATATATTATATTATATTAATATACTATAAATATATATATATATATATATAATATAATATAATATATTATTTATATATATATTATATTATATATATATTATAATATATATATAGTTTATATATATATTATTATATTAAATTATTTATATAATTATATATAATATATATATATATAATATATATTAATTTAATATTTATTATTTATATATATATAAATTATTATATATTATATATATTAATATATAATTAATATATATATAATAATATATAAGTATATATATTATATATAATATAATATATTATAATTAAATATATTTATATTATATATATATTATCTATATGCTAGAAGATATGTAATATTCATGCATATAATTTGTCCAGATTATTATAAATAATTATACTTTTGATTATTATATATTAAAATTTAAATATATATATATATATATATATTATATAGAATATATATTAATACCATATATATATATATAATTATATATTAATTTAAATTTTGAATAATAAAACTTTATATATAATGATTTTTATTATGTATCACATCACATAACACACATTTATGTATATATATATATATATATATTTAATATAGTAATATGTATTATATATATATATATATATATAAATATATATTATATATATATATATTATATATAATTATATTATATTAATAATATTAATATTATGATATTTATTCATCCAAATAATAATATATAAATTATATTGATTATTCGTTGTACTAGTTATCTTTATATAATAATCAACATTTGATAATAATGTGAAATCGATACTATGTTCTTCATAATAATTTCATCTTAGCTTTAATTATATGAACATCAATTTCAATTGAAATGACAAAAATATTTTTCTCAAATAAAAATTAAAATGCTCAGGCTCAATATTTTTATGGCAAGTAAAAATAAATTATCTTATTTTTCATTTTTATTATTATTTTTTTTTTTAATCTGTTAATTAATATTTTATAAAGTTAAATAATAATTAATTTTTTAAAAAAAACATTCATAAATTTTGAAAAATAATATTTTATATACTTTTTATAATATGACCCGATTATTGATATGCAATGGATATTTGATATTCCTGTTTTGACCCAATTTTTCATATAAAATCTATAATAATTGGTTTTATTAATATGAAACAAGATTAAATCATGTCTACTATATTTTAACTAAATATCTTTATATACTATTGTATGGAATATATTATATCACCTCATTGGGGCTATTATTATTATCAGAGTTCCTAACATTGATTGCTACTGTAAATATCGGCGATTATACTATATTATTTTTGATCTATCATGTAACGGTCTAACTAATATATTCTTCTTTGAAAGCATTTTTCATTTTATTATATTAGCTAGTACTAGTGTTATTATTAAATTTATTATTCGTATTCTTTCTAATGCAATCCATCTAAAGTAATGTTACCGCTATCGGGTTCGTAAAATTTATTTAGCAGATTGAGTATTGTACTTTTTCCTACACTAAAAACAAATGATAGTGTGTTTATTTTCGTAAATAAATATTATAGTGTAAATATTATTATATATAATATATTTATATTATATATTTATATATATATATATAATTAGTTGTATAGTGTGTGTGATATGTTAGGTGTGGATTTATTGTAGATTCCTATCCTAATCGATCACCCCCCTGTAATCTAACATATAATAACTTCACACACCGTAACATGAAAGTATCTAATAATAGAAAACACCTAAGTATCCACATGCTTAACTTTATTTTAAGTTTAAAATACACTATCCATACTATCATCCACCCTAGATATATATTATTTAAATATACATTAAAAAATTATCCAAAAGTAAGATTATTTCTCATAGCTATATATCATAGTATTTAAATAATATATAATATATATGATTTAAATATACTTAAATATAATTAATTACGAATAGAAATAATACTTTGATATAATCTTATAGAGAACTTAGAATTAAACATACAATAGACAAATTTAGATCAATATTATAGGATACTATATATTAGTATGTAATATATACATAATTTGATACTATAGAATAAGTAGATAAGCAGTAATATAATATAACAACAATACTATTTGTTCTAAAAAACTTTTTACACCATAATTAATATTAATTATAATTAGAATCATTAGATAATGAATTTACTAATTAAAATAATATACCATCCATTAGAATCATTAGAAATTTTAATAAGAAGAAACATTGACATATTATTCATATAATCATTATAGTCGTAAGAGATACTCCTGAGTTTGAGAAATTAAAATGCTCCCAAATAAAATAAATTGTTAAGACAAATCCAGAAAGATACCTTGTCT
>JABUQX010050093.1:10000-15000 GCA_015478945.1 Trachelipus rathkii
CGGCATTTCTGCAATCACATCTTGAAGCAGAAGTTTAATTCCATAATATTAAAAAAATTATTAATTTATTTTACTGAACAAATTTAAAAAAATTTTTTTTTTTTGAAATATTATCAGGCCCATTTCTGGCCCGAATTACCAATTTCAATTATTTATTTTTAAATCATTTCGGCCCATAAAAGCGGCTTACTATATATTATTGTTACCATTTATACACCTATTTGTTAAAATTTACTCTGTCTTTGGTCTCCGACCATCATATTTTTCATATCAGCGTATGTAAGTTGCGTTTTTAGCGCATTTAATTTCGTAATTGTCCTCAAAATATTTTTGCAATTTACATATTTTAATCATTTATTTTTACATTATTCTAGCCCGTACAAGCGGCCGCTTATATATTTTCCTCATCCATTGCATACCTTTTTGTAGTATTTAGTCTATTATTTGGTCTCTGACCACATTTTATATCATATATAGCGTGTGCAAATCGCATCTTAAGCATATTTTTTTTCTCGTAATATTATTTTCGAAAATATTTTTCAATCGTATTATATAAATATTTTTCAACTATGTCCCCCCCTGACGCTGCAAATACTGAAAATATGAACGTAATTTCCCAACAGCCTGCTTCAGACAGGGAATCATCTAGTGTATATTCCGGTAAATTCATCAACAATGACTTGGATCTCACTTTTACGCTGCTCGAGCTCCAGCTTGAAACAACCACCGAACCTGCCCGATTTCGGGCCCTCCTAAATATATTGCCAGTTCACGTTTTGCAGCGTTTGAAAGACGTTTTACCATCCTTACATTCCCACAACCAGCCCTACAGCCAACTGAAATCCGAACTTTTAAACCGGCTGGGGGAAACCGATGCCGAAAAAGTAAAAAAACTTTTGACTGGTGGCTCTCTTGGAGACCGTCTTCCTTCAGTACTGCTATCAGATATGCTAAATCTCCTTGACGGTCCTCCCGTAGGTAATTGTATTCATATTGTTCGCCATCTCTTTCTACAAAAACTCCCCACAGAGATGCAACTGCGTTTAGCAACGGTTGATCCAAACTGCTCATTGCAAGAGCTCGCTACTTATGCAGATAGGGTTTGTAAAGCGAAACCTCTTACGACAGCAGACATACCATCACAAGTTTCGCATATCACGGATCCCTCAGACAATAATAACTTACCACCTGCGTCGCTATCGCATGTAAATGAGTCAGTCAATGCCATTAGGCACCCACCGCCGCCCACAGAAAATACTTATATTTTATCACAACTACAGGTGTTACAGAACACCATCATGGATTTAACCACTAGATTACGAGCTTTAGAAACGCGTTACACTGCTCCTTCCTCCCCTCCTCCTCCCTCTCCTTATCCTCAACAACAATATCCTTATCCTCCACAACAATATCCTTATCCTCAACAACAGTATCCTCAGTCCTCTCCTCATCCTTATTCGCAATCCCCTTCATACCCTCAGCCTCCTCCCACTCCTTCATACCCCCAGCTCCCTTCAAATGCATCAAATACTTATTCTGCTTACAATTATGGTCATAATTCTCGCTCTCCAAATATGCAACGACGTTCGTACCGTCGCTCACCTACTCCTTCGCGTCAGTTTGCCTCTTCTCCTGTCGATTCTCAGGCTTTAGTTCAGTTTCCATCACATAACCAACAGGGTATTTGTAGGAACCATCAACGTTTCGGAGATCAAACTCGGTCATGTCTTAAGCCTTGTACATTCGGGAATTTAAACTTAAACACCACTCCATAAATTCGCTCGGGGTGGTATCGAAAGCGTCAAACCTACTTTGTGTCTACGATCCATCCACCAAACTATCTTATCTCGTAGATAGCGGTAGTTCCATTTCCGCTGTGCCACTTTCCATCCTCGGGAAACCTCATGCTCCAGAACCATCAGGCTCTTTACGCGCCGCCAATGGCACAACCATTAACACTTATGGTACCAAACGACTCCATTTAACGCTCTCGTTCCGTCGTGATTTTATATGGGACTTCACGATAGCTGACGTCACATTACCAATATTAGGTGCAGACTTCCTGTCCCACTTCAACCTTCTTGTTGACATGAACCACAACCGCATCATTGATTTTGAGACACATTTCTCATCCGCTTGTATTCGTGCATCTGCTTCCATCAGTGGCATACATCTTTCTCCATCTAATAATGTTTTTGAATCATTATTAATCACCGATTTTCCAGAGCTTCTTTCTCCAGTCTCCAAGTTCCCTCCTGTGAAACATAATGTTGTTCATCACATTGAAACTTCTGGCAGACCTCCATTCTCTCATGCACGACGTCTTGCACCAGATAAACTCAAAGCGGCAAAGCTAGAATTTGAATCTCTCTTAGAGAAGGGCATCATCCGCCCCTCAAAGTCCGATTACGCCTCTCCATTACATATGGTTCTCAAACCAAATGGGGATTATCGCCCGACTGGCGATTATCGCTGCCTGAATGCGATCACCCGCCCGGACCGCTATAATGTCCCTCATCTACAGGATTTCACATCCCACCTCTCTGGTTGTACTATCTTCTCAAAAATTGACTTAATCAGCGCCTTTTTTCAAATTCCCGTCAATCCGGAAGACATTCATAAGACTGCCATTATCACTCCTTTCGGCCTTTACGAATTTCTGCGAACGCCATTCGGTTTACGAAATGCTAGTCAATCATTTCAACGTCTTCTAGACTCAGTATTACGTGGTTTACCCTTCGTATTCGCCTACATAGACGACTTATTGATTGCCAGTGCCTCTCAGGAAGAACATACTTCACATCTCAGGCAAGTTTTTTCCAGACTAAGTGAATTTGGTCTATGTGTCAATTCTTCCAAATGTGAATTCGGAGTTTCATCCCTAACTTTTCTCGGACATACGATCTCTGCCGATGGTATACGTCCCCTTGAGGATCGTGTGGCAGCCATTCGTGAGTTTCCGAAACCCGTTAAACAGCGTCAACTTCGTCGTTTTTTAGGGATGGTAAACTTCTACCATCGTTTTATACCGTCCGCCGCTAAAATTCTCCTCCCGCTTCACGCACTTCTTAAGCATCCACGTAAAGGTTCTGCTGCTTCTGTCACTGTAGATTGGAACGACGAAGCAACTAATGCCTTCACCGCCATCAAGGAAGCCCTTGCCTCTTCCGTGTTACTAATATTTCCATCCGATACAGCCCCAACTAGAATCAACACAGACGCTTCAGACTTCGCAGCTGGAGCTGTGCTACAACAATTTATTGATAACGAATGGCGTCCATTAGCTTTCTTTTCTAAAAAGTTCCAGCCGCCTGAAACACGATACAGCGCATTTTGGAAGGGAACTTCTCGCAATTTATTTAGCTATTAAGCACTTCCGTTACTTCATAGAAGGTCGGGAATTCCATGTTGTAACTGATCATTTACCCATCACGCATGCCATTACAGCTTCCACAGTGAAACAGTCCCCTCGTGAAGCCCGCCACCTTGAGTTCATTGCCCAATTCACCACGGATATCCGCCATATAAAAGGAAAAGACAACATTCCTGCCGATGCTCTTTCCCGAATTAACGCTATTTCTCCTTTACCAGACATTGATTTCGTCGAAATGGCTCGTCTGCAGCAACTCGAAGACATTGTTTTTCCTAGTGCTTCCTCCTACCGACATTCAAACAGTAGAAATTTTTGGTTTTCCACCTTTGTTATGCGACGTCTCTTCCGCACACCCTCGTCCAGTAGTACCAACCCCCATGCGCAGAAAGGTGTTTCACACCATTCACGACGTGTCGCACCCAGGGGTAAAAGGTAGTCAAGTTAAAATAGGTAAGCATTTCGTCTGGCCGTCCTTACTAAAGGATGTTAAACAGTGGACAACGCAGTGTCTCAACTGTCAAAAATCTAAAGTGCACAGGCACACTGTCGCACCTCTTCAGCAATTTCTTCCCCCTGGTGAACGTTTTGACCAGGTGCACATTGATTTAGTCGGCCCTTTACCATCCTCAAATGGTTTCACCCCACATTCTCACTTGCATTGACCGGTACACTCGATGGGTAGAAGCCATTCCCTTGCGTGATACTTCCAGCGAGACAATTGCTCAGGCATTTCTGTACAACTGGATAGCCAGGTTTGGCACTCCGTCGACTGTGTCCACAGACCAGGGTAGGCAGTTTGAGTCTCACCTCTGGAAGGACCTTATGACTTTAATCGGCTCTAAGCGCCTTCGCTCTTGCAGCTACCATCCGCAAGCTCAAGGGCTCATAGAGAGGTTCCACCGACAGCTAAAGGCCTCTCTTATGGCCCATGGAACACCGGACAATTGGTCCGAAACTCTTCCTCTTGTCCTACTCGGTATCAGAACTTCGTACAAAGAAGACCTTAAATGCTCCTCTGCTGAGCTCGTCTATGGCTCCACCATTCGAATACCTGGTGAGTTTATACTTCCCTCTCCAAAAACTACGAACCAGCACACCTTCCTGGCTCGCCTTCGTCAATGTACTGAGGCGTGGAAGCCGTCTTTGCCACGCCACCCTCCCCGTCCGACCTACATGCCTGCGGATTTGGAGACTTGCTCTCATGTATTAATTCGGCATGATTCACACCGTAGCCCTTTGCAAGCCCGCTATGACGGACCTTTCCTCGTATTAAAGCGCTATCGAAAGTTTTTCACCTTACAGAAGGGGAGCAAAGCAGAAAATAATAAAGTGGATAGGATCAAACCGGCTTATTTCGAACATGATCCCGCTTCTTCCACCACTCCTCCTCCACCTTCGGCACCCGTCCCATCTACCTCTACTTCGCAAGATAATATCGACTTCATGCCCATTCTGCCTTTTACATCAATTTGTTCTCCAAACGAACCTGAACTTTTGCCAACTCCCTCAGCTATTGTCGCTACTTCGCCAACTACTTCCGCGCCCCGCGCTACGACATCTCCGCCTCCTGTTCCGATGCAGACACCTCTGTCTCCTGTTCCAACACCGTTTCCTCCTCCGAATCCGG
>JABUQX010050093.1:20000-22500 GCA_015478945.1 Trachelipus rathkii
ATATTTCCATTACTTAAAAATACATACATTATATTATTTCCAGAAAAAGAGAAAAAAAAAATCCGAAATTAGTATTGCTTTGTAATCTAATATAGCAATTTGTGATATGGAAAAAATACGCTTACTTCCTTATCTTAACAAATTGATTTCCTCAAGTTTTCTAATTGCATGTATCCACCACAAATTTATTTCATTGCTCCTCAACCAGCAGCCTGCCGTAAAATAAAAATTTTCATTCCTCCGACTCAAGAAAATGTGAAATTCTTTTATTAGAAAAAGTTAAAAAAAAGATTTGGATTATAATTTTTGCAAAGGGTTTCTAAAACGGATAAATTTAGTTAGAGAAATGGACAGCTGCACGGACAACTTGGTTTTGGCCCTTGATGTTATCGCGCGCACAAGTTAGTCTGCAATATTTTTTCTTTTAGCAATTTCATAATTTGAATTTGTATGATCTCGCATTGTATAATATTAAGTGAATGTGTCTGACCTGTCCATTCCTATTTCACCTTGTAAAAATCGAACTATGCGAGTATAAATGTGTATTAATGAGCTAATAATATATAAAAAATCAATAATAATATTGTTGTAAAGAATTGCAGTCAACAAGAAACAGAAACTTTGAATCTTTGGGGCTTTGTTCTTTAACAGTAAAAGTTGAATAACCCTGTATTTAATTCATCATGAGATTTGAGGTTACTCACATCCTCCCACCCCACTCTCCCAAGAATCGGAATTATAGTTAGAAAATCAAATGGCCTTTCCATGCATAATGAATAAATTAAGTTCTACTTAAATGAAAATATCATTTCCTTTTGAATATAATTTGTCTTTGAAATGTCAAAAATATTAAACAATAATGTAAATCAGTCATGTCTTTCCATATGAGAAATGACCCATGATTCAGTCTCAAGATATTCTACTTAGAAACTGGTAAAATTATAGTTTAAGAAAATTTGTCTCCTTATACTCTAGTCATATGTAATAACTGAAGAGTTATTTCCAAATATTGACGATTTTAAATAATATACATTATTGCAAAGATTTAATATAAAAAAATATTCATAAAATACATAATAAAGAAACATTAGAGTTTGAAAACCTGTGATTGTGAGCCCTAAATTATATATATTAGTGGCTAGTTTGGGGTTTTTAATTAAATTAGATGAGGAGTTCATAGAAATATAAAAGGCTTCATATTTAATATTTGCTGTTGCTTTCTTCGCTTTCAATCTTCTTTGCTAGTAATATATATATATATATATATATATATATTATATATATATATATTATATATATATATATATTATATATATATATATATATATATATAATATATATAAATATTATATTATATATAATATATATATATATATATATTATATTATATATATAGGGAATATACTATTATATATATAATATATATATATATATATAATATAATATATATAATATATATATATAATATAAGCCTACATATATATTATTATAATATAATATATATATATATATATATATAATAATATATATATATATACTAATATATTATAATATATATAATATATATTATATATATGATATATATATATATATATATATATATTATATATATATATATATATATCCTACATATATATAATATATATATATATATATATATATATTATATATATATATATATATATATATTATATATATGGTATATATATAATATATAGCGTGTATGTGTGTAGGTGTACTGTGTTTTGATTATACATTTTCTGAGATCATATTGTGAGTTCTATTTTAAAGTAAGTTTATGAGTGTGTGTGATCAATCGTATTTACTTGAATATTAAATTTTTATATAAAAGCAAAGAGAAATTTAAATCAACGAGGAATAAACGATCACGAGCCCACTCTTATATTGTTTATATTTTTAACTAAATTGCCTCTAAATGGATGACATATTCAAAAGAAGATTAATATTTACTAACAAGGTTTCGTAATTGGAGTTGCTTAATTAGTTAATTAGTCTTAGTTCTTTTCAAATTAAATTTAATATGCTAATTGCTGCTTGCTTAAGCGTAATGAATGCATTTTATAGCAACAAATTTATTTAAATCATTAAACTAAGGAACAGCAGTTATAGCCTGGAGTTTATTCATGTATGTAGCTTACTCTTCAATCAATTTCTTTGAGTATTTTATAAGAATAAATCTAATAAGATGCGGCGATTATTTCCGAATTCTTCTACACTTATTCATTTCCTAAGAATTTTGGGACATTTTCCTTACACGTGGACGTCAGAAAATATAAATGAACTCGATGAATCAAATGCAGAAAATCGCATCACAAAAATTGCGAAAAAAGAAAGTAACATTTTTACACTATCTACATTTTGGAATGTGTGGTCTCATGGGTTTTGTCTTGTGAATACTCTACTGATAATTTACAACGTGGCCCAAATAAAATACCTTAGTGAAGGAAGAACATATGATATAGAAACAATTCGTGTTCCT
>JABUQX010050093.1:30000-32394 GCA_015478945.1 Trachelipus rathkii
ATATATTATATAATATATATATATATATATATATATATATGATATATATATATATATATATATATGATTATATATATAGATATATAATATATATTATATTTAATATAAATATATATATATATTACTCCTTAAAATTATCACACGACGTCCGAAATACTTTGAGGTTATAAATTTAAGAGCAGATTCTCTTAAGACAATATTTTACTTTACAGTTTACATGCATGTGCACAGATATGCTGTACATACGCTTTCGTCCAAAGTTGCCACGATACGGAGTCGGTTTAATAACAAGATACTGATATCCATAGAAATGTATGATTGAGAAACCTGTGAACTCGAATTGTGATTGGTTGTAGTAGTTTAAATTAATATCCGACCGTAGCGGAGCTGCGGTTACATCGTATACGGTAGTGGAGACATAATGGAAAGGGTTACCCCTCATTTGTCACGCAATGAATGTGTGCAGATAGAGATAGTAGTATTGGCAGCAGAGGACCACAGACATCGTGACCTCTGATGTAGGTTCAACATTACACACACAAGCATCGGAAGAGTCATACATCGGTACGAGGAGAACAACGAATACCGTTGACGACCGGGCCAAGGCAGGCGACGCTCGATAACACGTCGTGAAGACCGTTTTATATGGTACGCACAATGCGGTAGCTCTTCACAACAGCAAGAAACCTCCAGAGACAGTCGGTGCAAGTACGTGAAACATTTATGAGCATTGATGCGGTCCGCAGGTGGCTTCGTGAACAAGTTTTTCGGCCACGAGGGCCTTAAAAAAGGCTACCTCCCACCAGAGGTCATAGTAGAGCGAGGGTCACATATGCACATTTACATGTCCACTGGCCACTCTGGCAGTGGGGACGTGTCATATTTACGGGCATGAAAAAACTCTTGTTCTCCTATCACTCTCGCTAATTTTCATTCAGCTCGGAATCGTTATAGGGATATTGTTAGACAGGTTAAGCGTGCTTTCACTAGACGAAAGTGCGCTGACCTCCTTGGTTCTCCTACTGATAAAACTTTCTAACCTCTTGCCAAAACTATATCTAGCAACTTATGTAATTCTGCCTATCCTCCTCTTATTCGCTCTGATTGATCTGTTGCTAACACTCCTTCTGAAAAGGCTAACCCCTTCGGACTCCTTTTTTATGTAATTCCACCCTAGACGATTTCTGGCATCCCTCCTCCTACTCCTTCTCCTATCATGTGTTCCATGTTCCTTTCTGCAAATTCACATGATCGAGTGCATGGGATCCTGAGATTTATGAGCGTCAAGAGGGCTAGTGGCCCAAACGGCATCCCTCATCGTGTTCTGAGAGGGTGTGCTGCAGAGCTGGCTCCTGTCCTTGTTCAACTCTACTCTATATGCCTTAAAATTAATACTTTTCTCAGTTACTGGAAGCGCACATGTGTTCAGTCCGATCCCCTAAAAGGGTAGCCGTTCTGATTCTTTAACTACCGTCCTATAGCTTTCACTTGTATTCTGTCTAAAATCTAGATAACCCGGAATCTTATTCCTTTCATTCTGATCACCAGTATGATTTTCAATGTTCAAGTTCAACTGGTGACATAATTTTCTCTCAGATTATATTCCATTTTGGCTCTTGTTGATGGAGCGATCTCCTCTTCCTTTCCTGCTAATTGTGGCTCTCCTCAGGGTTCTATTCTATCTCCAGCTTTATTCTAACTTTTCATTAATCATCTTCCAGGCTGCACTTCTAACTCTGTTCATTACTTGCCCATCTGGATGGGATTTCCCTTTTGGGTCACATCAACCTTGTGAATTAACGCTTCAAAAACACAACTCCTTTACATCTCTCTCTAAAACATTTCCCACCTATCTATCTCCTTCGATCGGCTCTAACGTCTCACCTGTTGAAAGCATAAACATTCTCTTGGCCTGAATATTAACAACAAATTGTTTTGGAGCCTGCATACCACAAAGATTTGCTAAAAGGGCGGCATCAAGGAAGCTTGGAGTTCTTGTTCAGGTTGCCGGAAATTTTTTTCTTCCCGAACAGTTACTCCAGTATATCAGGACCTTATATTAACTGGAGTAACTGTTCGGAAGAAAAAAAATTTCCGCAACCTGAACAGAAGCTCCAAGCTTCCTTGATGCGCCTTTGCAATCTTTGTGGTTATGAGGCTTCAAACAATTTGTTTTAATATTCAGGCCAAGAATGTTTATGCTGTTCACAGGTGAGACGTTAGAGCCCGTCGAAGGAGATAGAATAGGTGGGAAATGTTTTAGAGAGAGATGTAAAGGAGTTTTGGGTGGGGGGGGGTTTTTGAAAGCGTTAATGTCAACAAGGCTTGATGTGACCCAAAAGGGAAATTCCATCCAGAATGGGCAAGTAATGAACAGAGTTAGAAAGTGCAGTC
>JABUQX010050094.1:0-21486 GCA_015478945.1 Trachelipus rathkii
TAATATTTCATTATATAGTATAAAAATATATATTATATTAATACTGATATATACATTCTGTATATATATATGAAACGATCAATTAACTTATATAGAAATGATATTATATAGACGTCCTTGAGAAGAGAGATACTTGTATATAATCAATATTAAAAGTTATTAGTTAATTACTATTAATAAATATATCTAATATTATATAATTATTATATTACATATTGTATTTATAAATTTAATATTAGTATATAATAAATATTTGTATATTCGCTTTATATAGATTTACTAAGTAATTATTTTATATAGTATAGTAATCATTATATAGCTATATATTAATATTTTGTTCTAGAATTTACGCATATGATAAATTATTATAATTTATAAAATATAACTTTTTAGAAGTTAAATTCAATATTGGCTTTTAATGTATGCGTAAGTACATAGTATTAGTAAATATACTTTATTCTAATTATAATTAATCTTATACATAAATAATTATATATAAAAAACTTAAATCATAAATTAAATAATTATATATAATTAAGATAGTAATATGCAAACTCCAATGTTTGAGTAAACCCAATCTAAAAATATTAATTAATTATAAAGTAGTATATTAATTATCCATCAATTTACATGAGCTAATAAAGTCAGATTTACCTAAATAATTATTTGAGAGATTTCAAAAAAAGACAAATTAATGTCAAATTTCTATAAAAGCAGGTTATTAGGATACTTTCAAGTAAATTGTCTATTACATACACATAATTATATGCCACTTAATATAATAATTTAGTTACATATGAGATATTAAATTCCATATATAATTCACAAAATAATTTAAAATTATATTTTATTTAAATTGTTAAGAATAACTAAATATTTAATATTATATAAATTATAAATATTTAATAAATAGTTATAAATTAAATATAATAATATTAAATATTAAAATATATAATAATAATTAATATATTAAATATATATTAAATATAATTATTATCATAATTAATAATAAATATAAATTAAATTATATAAGTTAAAAGATTTATAAATATATGATTATATATAACTTGACATGAAAATTACGTCACGTAAAGGAAAATAATTATTTGATAGAACATATGACATGTAAAAATAAAAATTATAATATAGATCTTCTAAGAGAATTATTTATCATTCTTTTACTCAACACACAGGACTGTTTACACACACCACACTCACATCACAACACACACATAATAAGACATATATACATATAATAATAGAGGACGTGAAAGAAAATTAACTTTGCGTCAAAGAAAATTTACTAAGTTTTGTGATAACATAGCAAGATATATATATATATAACTATGCTCATTATATAACATATTTTTCTTTCTCATGCTATATATGTAATGTTAAACACGTGTGATGAACATCACTATATAATAATAAAATGGAAGATGGTACCTCCTCCAACCAATCGCAAATTACTACCTGTATGGCTGGTGTATTCTCCAATAACCTGTCGACCATCCGGGTTACGTGGCTTTGTTTTATCCGTGAGTGAGAACGCTGAGAGATAGTTTTTAAAGTCTCATTATAACACCGACACGATACGCTCTACACAAGAAAAGAGTGTGAATATTAGAAATCTACTACTATACTGTCTTGATCGATCACGGAGAGAGGATGAGAAAATAACTCTTCATCAGAGCAGATTTGCCTTATACTGACGTAGGCATGAGACGTCAGAGTATTTTCTCTGCTTTACGAGTCTAATTTGATTATCATCTTGAACCTTATTTCAGCACTTCCATATCCCTAGTTAAATAATCTCTTGAGTATCTATAATATATATAATTAAAACGAAGATAATGTATCATTGCAAGTTTAATGTAATATAGATACTTCTTCATACACATGCATAGATATTATATAACATGAATAGAGGTAAGATCATTTTGTTGAACTCACTCAAACTATTTGGTAAAGATAAATTATTATAAACCTAAGTGTCTTATGAGTCAACTATTATACTAGCTAGTAATAGAAAGCTTCCTTACAAGTCTTTTATAATGCAAGTATGAAACTGAAGTTATATATATGAATCATTATTATAAATATCCATAAGATATTAAACTATCAACTGCATTAAAACATACTAACGAAACATATACTTACTAAAAGTATACTAGGAATAAAGTGGAAGGCTTATTCTATTAATATTCATCCATAATATTATATAATTTTAGAAAAAAGGTACAAGGATAATTATATCATACTTTTATTATCAGGTAGAGCGATCACCCCTATAAATATATATTCACTTAGACTAATAACATGAATGGTAACTATATAAGTATTTCGAGTAGCCCGGACTTTAGTATAATAATATATTAATATAAGAATATATATATAACTCTATTATACTCATATAATATATTATATTATAAGCCTATATAGAAAAAAAAGATATATAATATTATATATATATATATTATATAATATGATATATAATATTCTTTATATATATATATATATATATATTGACTCACCAAATTTGAGAAAAATGACTATATGTTGACTTGTCAAGGTTATATATAGTAACATACATTTTATTAGAATGAGATCAAGACAATTTAATATTAACTATATGATCTGATTTTAAGTTACTATCACTTTTGTTTATTTTAATAGAGATATTCAATATTATTAAACTTTATATTCAAATTATATATTATATATAATTATTATTATATATATATATATACTATATAATTATTGATATAATAATATATATAATTATATATTATATATATATATTAATAATATATTTTTTATATTATATTTTTTATATAAATTAATTATTATTTTTTTTTTGTAATTTTTTTCAGATATATAAATATATATATAATATATATTATATATATAGATATGTATAATTTATATATATATATATAGTATAGTATATATAATAAATCTATATTAGCTATCAATCGGTGCTGAGGCCAGGATGAGTTTGAGTATCGTACCATTAGCCTTCATACCGCTCAATAAGGACGCTGGGTATCAATAAATAAATACTTTACCCCGCTAGTAGTACATATTGTGAATATTTTAACTATACTTGAGGGTGACATATACGATATATTAAAACTCGACTAAGAACGATACTAACAGCTAAATCAGTTTGGGATTATATATTATGATATAGTATTGGCGCTGAGTGATTTGGGACTAGCCGCGGCCTTGTAAAAAGTTACCGATTGAAAGTAGATAATCTATTTATCTGTATAATTAGTACTTATAATTATATATATGTATATGTATTTAGTAGTATTATGTAGTCCTGATATTAATTATTTAGCTTATTTGACTTAATATATTATCATTGCTCATAATAATATAGTAAACATAAGTGAATAAGGTTTTAGTAGAATATAAATGGTTATATATAGTATGATATTGAAAGATATTATATACGTATTTTTATCGGTTGAGCATCTCATAATCAATAAACGTGAAAGAAACTTAAATTAATTGAATATATGGTTTTACTCAGATTTATTTGAGCAAATATTTTGCAAAATTGAACTAGGTCTGCCTAACAGCTTCTATCCAAGAGATTAATGTGCGTCATATATATATTGAACATGACTATAGAAGCACTTTTTATAGAGTTTCTAGTTGATACAGGTTATTTTTTTTTTTTATATTTTTTAAAACTGTTCCTGAATGAAAATCACTGTCAAAGTCGCTATTACCATATTACACTAACGAATCATTAGTGAGTTTTTGGTTTTACAAATTTTATTATTATTTATCAATTAGTTTCTTTATTATTATTATTATTATTATTATTAATTATTAGTTTTATATTAGTTATTATTATTCTTATTATTAATTATATTGCAGTTCACTTATTGTTATTATTAATTACTATGACATGAAGCAAAAAGATATTAAATTGTTAATATCTTTTTAAACATAAAAATATTTAAAGCGTTTTGCTCAGTATAGGTTTCGCATACTATCTGGATATAAAGATACCTCGAAATTTGGAAGTCAGTTTCTTGGGAAATAAAAGCTAATGACATAATTGGACTCGAACGCTGGTCCGTAATTATTCCAGAGATCATCGAATTTCTTAGAGATGCATTCAGGAATTCCTCTACCCCCCTATTTTTTTTATTAATATATTATATATTTGTAGTGTTGCTTTCTAGATACTCAATTTAGCTGCATTTTATAGTAAGGCGTTCACACATGAACCCCACAAAGTTTGTGTCCAAGTCCTATTGAGCTCTCTAATATATATATCATAACTATGTGTGTGTATGTGTATTATATATATATATAAGAGATACGCATTTTTAATCATTATTAAACTAGAAAAAAATATTTTTGGAATCCCTCCCTATACTTATTATGTATATTCAAGATTGAAGGTTATTGTGGCGAGGCCAATTTCTGTGAAAATCGAGTCAGTTTTCATCCTGAGAATTAAACAAAAATTCTCTTCACTCGTAATATTATCCGATAAGGTCAACTTTTCTTAACACGCGTGCCAAAAATTCCATATGATCCACACCTAATATTATAGTAATATAGTATATATATAGTGGGCTTTCAGTATTAATATATATAACTGGAGTGAAAGGTAACCATTAATAGTTATACTCATATTAATAGTATATATGGGACTAATATATATACTATATTAACTAAGTGAGGATATTTAAAACTATATCATTACTATATATTCAATCTATACTTAACCCAAGCCTGATATATATAGGTATATATATACTATATATAACTATACTATACGCAATGGTCGTGATTAGGTGATATGTCACCTAGATGATATATAACAGCTAAAGCTATATGGTCACTACGTGAAAAATAGTATAATAAAAAGTAGTTCTTCTAAGCCCTAAATGATAGAAGAGTGGCCAGCCGTCTTAGTATAGTTTTACCGTATATATGACGAAATTCTCTTCTCTTCTTAAAAACTATTATATGGCTACAGTACACAAACGAATTAGCATTTGGGTGGAATGCTGGTCCAACTTTAGAAAGGGAAAAATGTAAAGAAAAAAATAAAAAAAAAAAAAAAAAAAAAAAAAAAAAGAAATTATATCAAGTTGATAAAAACTAAAACAGCTACAGCGAAAAGGAATACAGTTTTTGGAATCCTCGTAAAATTTACCCATAGGAAATGCTTTAAACGGCACACTAGGGGGCTCGATGCCGACGGGGAAACACGGGGGGGAGTTTTTTCTCATACCCGTAGGGAGAGGGGCGGAGGAACCCCCTCACGCGACACCAAGTTTTGCCGGGAACAATATAGCCACACCGAGCGGGGGTGTCCGAGCCCTCCCCCGGAGGGGCGGAATTAGTCCTACCACCCTGTAGTTCCCGCGGAAGGCCGAGAGACCCCGACTCCTGCCATCGGGGCGGGTTTACACTTGGGTATTCTTTAGTGAAAAAAAAAAAGCAAATTTAATAGAAGTTCATTTTATTTTAACGAGAAAACTATTTTTATCTTAACAGGAGAAACCATAAAAGGTATCTAAATAGGCCTTTTAATCATATCACTATAATTTGAGATAACACTAAGTTTTATTTTATTTTTTTATTTTTTTTACATTTGGGTCCTATTCAAAATTTTACGAGGATTCCAAAAATGTCTTCTTTTCGCTGTACGTCTATTGAGTAGTTATTTTTGATATCTAACTTATTGTTTTTTTTTTTTTTTTTTTTTATATATCATTTCCGTCTAGATAATTGGGGACCAGCATTCCCATGTATTCCGTTTTATACTGTAGCATTAATAAGTTTTTGATGATATATATGACGGATATACCTAAATCGCTGACCTATATATACGATACTTAGCGTATACCTCCTAATCTTGTTTTTAGGGTAATATACTAGAATAGTGCACTTAATAGTTATATATATATTATATATATTAATACTTGAGATTCTTAAGGTTATAATCTAAATATCATATATATATTATTATAACTATATATATAGAGATAAAGCAGTGATATAAATAATATATGGGTATATATATATTAATAAGCACCTGTATTTTTTAATTATAGTATAATATAGTAATTATAAAGAATATAATATTATATATATATATATATATTATATATATATATATATCATATATACTATACTATAGTAATATATTAAGTATTATAGATATTATTAACTATAATATTATTATTTTATATCATATTAATATATATAAATATTATATATATAATATATATATAGTTAAGTTATATAGGTTAATATATTTAATACTATATATATATATAATATATTATAATATATTATATAATATATATATATATTAATATAAATTTATTTTTTAATTTATAAAAAGTATATAATTAATAATAATATATACTATATATATATATACTATTATATATATATATATATTATATTATAATAATAATATAATATATATAATGAATATATAATATATATATATATATTAATATTATATATATATAATATAATTATATTACTTAATTGTATATAGTGGACTATTAGTTATGTTTAGATTATAGACTTAATAAATATACCTCACGTTTGGATATTATGCTTCTTTTATGTATTTTCTTAGTCAAATATTTTATTTTTTTATTAAAAGCAAATTATTTCGTTATAGTATAGTTTGTTTAATATTACATATAGGCTATACCATATAATTTATAAAGAGAACATGTCTATCAATATATTAAGTATAGGCCTTATAAGTTTAAATACAATTTAAATTTTTATAATATCTACACATTCTCTTAACCTCCTCTAGATTTCCCTATAGTTAGAATATCTTTATACAGTATATATATATTACAGGTAAAAGAATCGACTATATAGCGTATATATATATATGATAGTACTAGTATTAACTATTATACTGTATATATATATAGCGTATAATATACAGGAAACTATAATTAGTCAATACTATTTGACAAGTGCTACAAAGTACGTTAATTAGCATATAATAAAAGCTTTTAATATACATAAATTATTAAAAGAAATTAAAATTAATGTTAAAAATATAATATTTTTTTTATTATATAAATGAATATAATTACTTAATCGTAAAAGATTAGTATATAACTATAAGGTAAATATATTATTACTATGAAAACCTAATTGTAAATATATTTGGTAGGAGTTAAGCTGTGTGAAATAAGCTTATTTAATATATATATACAAATGGTAATAAAAAAAAAATAAAATAAATGAAAAAAAATAAGATAAAAAACGTATATGTAAAAAATAAATAATTTAGGTTATAAGTGAGGTGAGCTTTCAATAGTGAGCCTGAGATATCGTGGGGAGAGTGAGTGTGTACTAGGATGGAGGGGGTATATAGTAAGTTTTCGGCTAGATTCAAATACCCCGTATAGAGGATAGTGAGAGGCGGCGATATATATAAGGAATATTAATGAACGCGTATAACTATATAATATATTATATATTATATAGTATATATAATATTATATATATATAATATATTATATATACATATATATATACTTTAAATATGTATATAATATATATATATATATATACTAATATATATAATATATATATATATTATATATATATATATATATAAAACAGTACATACTATACTTACTACCATAGCTGACAATATATATATATTATATAAAATTATACAATGTAATATATATATATATATAATATATAATATATATATATAATAGTAAGGTAATGGGTAGTATCCTGGTGTATATACTACTATATATATACATATATATATATACCTATATCACAAAGATACGGGGTGGATTTCCAGGGAAGTATACTTCACCCGAGGGGGTGAGGTGATGAGAAATTGTTACTATATTACTAAATATATAACCCTTGAATTATGATCATATTCACCCCCTAGTATATATATATATATAGTACCGGAATTGGCGTAAATGTAAGTAACCTCAGGATATCATTATATCACTGCCATATATACTATTGGCGTTGTTATATTAAATCATACTTGGGGTGTATTATATAGTCCTTAAGTATAAATAATAAAAAAAAAATAAATTTATCTTTTTTTATTTTATAAATATAATAATACTAATAGTAATAGTAACATTTCTTTATAGTAAATAATACTGATAACAACTACCTTATATATATTATATTATTAAAATATGTCCGTCACTATATACTATATATATAAATATTATAGATATATATGTGTACTTAGATACATAGTGATATGTAGAGTGAGGATACACATCTGTGGTGACGAGATATATAATTTTATATTAAAATAATAATCATTAATATACTATATACATAAAAAAATCAATATAGTGAACGGTGAATGATCTTAAACATAAACAGGTCCCTACTAATATAATATATATATATATATAATATATATATATATTAGCTATAAATTATATAATATATAATATATATAGAATATATATATAATATATATAAAAATCATACGGTGCAGATGGAACACAAATAGTATATGTATATCGTGCAGAGGAAGGTTATGATTAGGAGGATAGATGTGAATCCTACAATTCAGTACCATAATAAAATTTAACCGCGAAGAAGGTACATCAGTACATAACACGTAAATATACACATACATAAATCGACAATGTTGCAAGACGAATCTAGTATGGGACACACGAGAACCTGATGTTAGCAATCTATCGAAGACCTAGTTTATAGAACGGAATACCGATATTGTGTATTACACAGGCTAAGATAGAAGCACATACATACATACACACAGTTATAATCATAACAATAATAACATTATATATAATAATATAATATAATATTACAGTACTATAGTAGGGTTATATATTTATATACTATTGATCTAACTATAATATAACGTATACTTATAATTAGCTATATTAAGATATAATATATATGTATAATATATATTAGTATGATTTTTCAAGATGAGTAATGATAGTATATATATATAGCATACAGTCTGATGCCTTAAAGGAGAGCAATGTTATGCGATGGATTACATGCGTGAAGATGGTGCTGGCTTACGGTGTAATATATAATGATAATATTGTAATATAGAAAAGCTTTAGGAATAAAGTACATCTGGAATGATTTTATAATATTATATATATATAAATTATTAATGACTATCATAATGTAGCTAAATGCATCACTCTTATAAGCTTAAGATAATATAGCTATATAGATGTATTAAGATAATGCTGATAGATATCCTCGATTGATGCAGTTTGAGATTCATAGAGATACCGTATTAACGCGTAAATATAAAGTACGGATATAGATCATGGAGATAATTATATATATATACGAATATAATTATTAAAATATATATATATATAAGATATAATTAATATAGTATAATATTATAAAAATTTCTTCCAAATATAAATTTTGTAGGATATTTAAATATTATATTTCCATTATTATTATTTTTATTTTAATGGCGCATTCTGAAGAGTAAGGTACATTCCATAGATTCTGCAGGATAATAAAAATTTGTAAATTTTTTATTTCACCAAAATTGTTAACTCCCTCACAAACAATTCGGTGAAATTTCCTTCCGTCAATTTCGATAGGTCATTTATTACGTAGTTTTATAAGTAAATAACGTACATAATTTTTTATTTTATTCCAGTCCAAAATAATGAGAAAATGATCCCTGATTAAAATAACGCCAAGAGAAAAATAATAATGATATGAGATATTGAAAAATGTATTAGAGTGAATAGCCTTCTATATTAAGAAATTTAACAATACTTTGCAAGCGTATTTATATAAATAAGTCTAACTGAATTATAAATACTATATAACTAATAGTATAGATTAATATATATATTATAATATTATATATATATACTCATAATAATAAATATTAAAATATATTATAAATATATAATTATAAATATTAGATATTATATGATATAAATATATATATATATAATATAATTAATATATAATATATATAATCTATATTAAATTATAAATTTAAATAGTTAAAAATTATTAATATAAAGATTAAGTAGTACATATATAATTAGATATATACTATATATATATATATATAATATTAGTATATATATATAAAAAGATTGAATTTAAAAGAAAAGCCAGCGAGTATAACGCCATATAATATATATTATATAATATATATATGGGAGAATCTTATATATATAATATAATATATATATGTACTATAATATAGTATTAAATACGAAAATATAACATAATATAATATATTATTTATACCATTATAATAAATATATGATAAATTTTATATATCTATATAGTATAAGATATATATATAATATAGTATATAATATATATATAATCTAATATTTATTATAATTATATATAATATATATATATAAAGTATACATATATATTCTAATATAATCATATACTGCATTAATTTATGTAATATATATCTTATAATATATAATATATTATATATATATATAATATATAATATTATATATTATAATATTTATATAATAATTTATAATAATATATTATATATATAATATATATATATATATAAATAATATTATATATATAATATAGATATATAATATATAAATTATAGATTTTGTGTTCAGTTTTTCTATATAGGTACAAAATAACAATAAATAGTAAATAATAAATGGTTATAGCTCCATCTCATATATATATACTATATATATTATATATAATATATATATATATAATATAATATATATATTAATATTATAATAGGATATTATAATATATATCAGTATATATGATATAAATATATATATTTGTATATATATATCGTATATACTATTTGATCTCATTAACTTTTCTTACTATATATATATATATCTAATATATATTAACAAAAAAGAAGTTTGTATTACTTATAATATAGTATATAATATTAAAAATAAATACAATACTATATATAATATAGTATATGTATATCATAATATCAATACTATATACTCTTTATAGTGACCCGAAGCTGTACGTAATGCGCCGTGCTACGCGTATACCAAGCCGTGCATGCAGATATAATATATCATCCCATTATGTAATTAGTCGGTACTTATACGGTTATATAAAAAGCTATCACATTATAATTATACTATAGAAGTTATATACTATATAATGGTATTAATAGTAATATATATATAGATATATATAATTTATATATATATATATTATGTATGTATATATATATCCTAAGTAATCATATTATCCGTTCGGTTGGTGTAGTATTTGATCCTTGGCTAAATGGTGTCTAACCTTGGTGAACAACCTAGAACAAAGTATAGCCAGTGACAAGAAAATATACATAGGGGAATTGTTCGCATCCTCTCTTCTTAGCACTGGTATCGCTTCATATTGATCACATATGAAGGCTTTTAGTCCTTTGGTTCTCTCTCATCAATTTTTGGGAATTAATTTTCAGTCTTTAGTCTCCTCTTCCAACGCAGAGTTTCTATCCTATTTATCTTCCCTCACCTCTCATCCAGTCTTTTACATACTTTGGTGGCATATGTAAATTTTGGAGCAAGAAGTAAATTTATGTAATATTACTATATAATATATATATATATATATATATATATATAATATTATATATATATATTATATATGATAATATATATAATTATATATATAATATAGTAATTATATATATATAGTAATATATATATTATTATTAAGTTATATAATAATTTAATATATTATATAGTTATAATTATTATATATATATATATATATATATATATATATATATATCATATATAATATATATATGTATATTATATATATATATATATATATATAGTATATATATAATATATTAATATTATATATACTATCATATAAGATAAGAGGAAATTATAAAGATTTATTTTGTTTTCATTGAGAGAAAATTTTACAAAATTGACCTAGGTTTAGCAGCGCTAACCAAAGAAACGTAGTCAAGAAGGTTAAAGTAATTTACAGAGTTTAACAATTTTTTTTTTTTTTTTTTTCCCAAAACAGGAAAGTTTACTAAGAATAATTGTCTAATTATGAATAAAATTAAAGCTCCCAAAAGCTCCAGCTCCGACCAAAATCTTGCCGCTTTAATTCTCCGATACTATTAAATTTGTATTCAGTAACTTATAGATGAAATTCTTCTTCTTTGATCCATTGAATTCAGTATTAAAGAAAGAACTCTGACACTAAAATAATATATAGTATTCAGTATTACAACTAAAAAAATGTGAAACTCCTTTTTCTCTCTGGCAAAAATAAACTGTTTTCAATATTTAAAGAGTACTCTCCCTCTCCGATGATATTAGTTAAAAAAATTTCGTTTATAGGAGAAAACTCTCTCTCTCTCTCTCTCTCTCTCTCTCTCTCTCTCTCTCTCTCTCTCTCCTCTCTCTCTCTCTCTCTCTCTCTCTCTTCTTTGAAACTAATAAAACAAAGAAATCACTATTTTGTAACTAAAAAAAAATACAATTATAATCCCTTGCTTTTTCTTTTATTTTTACCCTTAATAAAATTTGAAGTGGAAACATTTTTCAAAAAACGCACAAAGTTTCTTTCTTTTTCGTCCAACACATTAAAACAAAAGATGCGAAGAAATTTTTGAAACTTTTGAAACTTTTGTTGAAAATTAAGAAAACTTTTGGTATCAAAATGATGTATGGCAAAGGAACGCTCCAAGGAGGCATCTCTCTGAGGACACTAAAACATCGATTATTAGAACTTTGCCAAAATCTTAGCCTTAAGCATCTTAAATAATTACAAGAAGAAGATTTTTTTAAAAAATATTCCTTTTTATATATTATTACGTAAATATACTATATATTTATATCTATAATATATATAAATAATAATAATATAATCTATTATATATATATAATATATATATTATATATATATATCTAATATATATATATACTTGAGGTGGGGCGCACTTCGCTTTGTAGTCCCGCTAGTGCCGTCTAGTCCGCTCCGGGAGCGGACTACAGAATAAGGTGGGACATTAAGCGCGGAAGGCTGCAAGAAGTCGTCAAGAATTAGCGGACTTGCACGTGCGGATACAGCATAAAAAAAAAAGTTTCCGGTCTTAAGTCCATTTTGTGTGAGAGGACTCGGAGTAGATTTCTGCGATAGAAAAAAGCAATGAGATACAATATAAGTAAGGGTATAGGCGTAGTATTAAAGATTCTTTATTGGTTATAAAAAAGAAAATATAATTTTTTTTATTTTAGTTTCATAACTCAATTATTACTTTTAGTCTAAGAGAACATTGTTTTTTAATACTAGTACTTCCAAAAAATAATACCTCGAAGAGAGAGAGCCATGTGGTTACCTCTTAAAAGTTACCGAAGTCTCATAATAATATACAGATGTGAGAAATAACATTTAAATAAAGTTATATTTTATAAAGACTGATTGGCTATATAACCGCTCATCCTGTACGGACATGCGGAGATGCGTGGTATCCGAGGTCTTATGAGAATGTACTGTAGATAGTGTATACTATATTAGAGTAGGCCGTTATTATATAGTACGGGAAATAAGTGCGCATAAAAAGATAAGGATACTCTCATATATCAAGTGCCGTCTGTACCATAACGCTACGCGTATGACTGATGTAAGATATAGCTACTACTATAGATAAGTCTTGTATTATACTATATATGATCTAGACAGCTCACTAATATACTAAGGTACAGGGGTTGGTTGCCTCTACTAACTACTACTGATTGGAGTAACGTGATAGAGAGTAAGAGAGATCGACTACGCATTGTAGCTAAAATATATATGTAGAATCAGAGACGCACACGTCATGCTATAGTTTTTATATAGATAATAGATGTGAGCTATTATGACAATATTAGTGTGCTAGAGGATCTCAGAGTCTAATAATTCGGCTATACAGGAGGCATAAATTCGCAAGTCAGCAAGAGGTTGATTAGTAGTCGGGGATCAAGTTAATATAATATCAATTAGTTTATTATATATAACAATGTATATATATATATATATAATATAATATATATTAATTATATATCATATATATATTATATTTATACTTGGTGATAAGGAAAGAACTGGAATTAACATACATATATAATTATATAGTGATATATATTAATAATATAAGTATAATATGATAATATGATGATATATATATAATATATATTATATATATATAATATTATTATATATATAGATACTATATATATACATATTAGTATAATATATATAATATATATATATGGTTATCGTGTATATATATATATAGTATATAGTATATATATATATATATATATTATAGATTATATATCACGAGATAATATATATATATATATATAACACATATATATTATAAATACTATATATAAGGCTACCGACTGATACTTAGCATCTAGCATCGAATTGGCCAGGAGTCGAGGCTTTTATGGATTTTACTAAAGTCTTGGAGACGAAATAGACCTTTTAATGGGTGGACAGGGTGGTCAGAAATATTTCAGAAGGGATGTATTGAATCATTGCTTCATTGGACTTAAATTAAATAGAGATGTGGAATTGGAGTGAGGTACTGGCTGGAGGAGAGTCCGGAAGTCTAATCAGCTCATTAGAGGGCAGCTGTAAGAGCATAGACGTTAGAAAGGACAAATTTTCGTCCCTTTCACAAAGGACGCAGAGATTTGGTTTGAACTTGTTCAATAAAAATATAAATACGATACACCTCTCCCTAGTTCTGGGGCTGATGTAAGAGGCGAAATATTAGTTATTGGGTTGGGAATATTTTGAGGAGCAAGGAGATCAGACCCTTAACTGGGCTTTTAAGTTTTGCTAGCACCTAATCTTTTGAAAATAGGTATGTTGGATCTCTTGTCCTTTGAATAGGACACGGAGGACAAAGAGGCACATGTCTGAGATTTTGTCACAATATTCAATTTCAATTTTTCATTTAATAATTTAAAAATAAATTTTTTTGTTAAGGAACATATGCATTTAGGTATTCTAATATTTAAAAAAAATCTTTCCATAGAAATATCACTTATTAAGAGGAGACGTGCGGAAGTGCGGACTTGCGATAGCGGAGGTTTGATAGTCTGAATATAGATGCGGGGAGCGCTAGCGGACATACAACGTTTTTATCTTTCGAGGTGCGGAGGATGCGCTAGCGGACTACCCTTAAATGAGCGGGAGTGCCCACTTTGGATATTTTATATATATAATATATATATATTAAATAATATATATATATTAATATATATAATATAACTATATAGTGATAAATATATATATATTATATATATATATATTATATTATATATATACCACTCTTCTCTCATATATCACAACAATACATTCTTATTATAATTTACTGGAATTCAAAATATATGACAATTCATTTACTCTCGAAGAAAAATGTTAAACGGGATTTGGTTTCCTTCTTCTTTCAAATTCTTTAAGACTTAAGAATCTTTTTTGACAGAAATTTTTCGAACGCCGATAAAGAAGACTCCCAATGTAGACAGAGTGTGGGGAAGGGAGGGATTGTCTTATGATGGGAGGTCAAGAGTGTGAGGTATAGAAATTTTCTCCTGCAAGGACGTAGGGAGGGATTCGATCCCGATAATAAAATATTAATTTAGTCTCCTTTTGGCTTATTTTGCGGGATTTTTTGTAAGAGTGGATTGTTTTTTCAGTAAGTTTTCTTTTTCAATATATTATATATATATATATATATTAAGTATATAATATATATATAAAATATATAATATATATATAATATATATATATATATATATATTATATATATAATAATATATATATATATATAATAGTATATATATCACATATATATACATAATAGTATATATATATTAATATTAATATCTATATATATATATATATATATATTATATATATATATTCTATATTATATATATAATTTTATAAATATATATTATATGGCACATATTTATTTGTGGCCCTGTAGTGAATTGGGCTTGGAGATGGCTTGACTGCTTACGTCTCAACCTCATGGTGATCCGAGTGGGCTGGACTGGCTTGATGACTTGCCTGGCTTTGACGGCCTTACGGTCGCACTCGTGGCTGATGCGTGCCGAGTATTAGTTATTATATTATACTAAAATATATATATATAAGTAAATATAATAATATATAATTATTATATATATATTTATGATATATAATATATATATATATATATAATATAGTATAATATAAATATTATTATTAGCTATATATATATATATATATATCTATATATAGCGAACTTGATACGAATCCGATAGAAGGAACATGGTTTCAGAGGTAACTTTTTTTAATTATTTGTTACTTTTGGAGGTTAGGTTAGGTTAGGTTAGGTTACTGTTTAGGTTATGTGTTAGGTTAGGTTAGTTAGGTTTTAAGTTGTTTAGGTGTACCTACTATCACCTAACTAACCTAGGACTAAAAAAGTAACAAAATATCAAAAAATTTCACTTAAAACCATGTTCCTTCTATCGCATTCGTATGTACATAAATTTTTCAAAACCCCCCATTATACCTTTAAACCATGTCCTTCTATCGTATTCGTATAAGGTACCGCAATATATATATATATTATTATATATATATTATATATATATAATATATATATAGATATATATATATATAATATATATATTATAGTATATATATTAATATAAACTAATACTCGGCACCACAGCATACGACCCACGAGTGGATGTAACGCCAGTTCAAAGCAGTCCAGCCACTCGGATCAGCCATGAGTGCGACGTAAGCCAGTCAAGTCATTCCAGCCAATTCACTACAGGCCACAAAGTAAATCTATAGCCATAACACTATAATATATTATATATATATTACTATATATATATTATATATATAATAGTAAACTATATAATATATTATATATATATATATTATATAGTATATATATAATTAATATAGATATATATTATATAAAAGGGATATATGTTGATAGTTTATTTATATATATATATATTATAGTATTATTAGAATATAGTAATATATATATTTATAGTTATATATCTTATATATATATATATAGATATATAATATATATATATTATTATATATTATACTATATATGATAATATAATCATTCCTTTGCTATTTCTGAAATCCCGAACGAATATATATTCCTTCTATTTAGCATTTGCGAGAGAGAGAGAGAGAGAGAGAGAGAGAGGAGGAGAAGAGAAGAGAGAGAGACGAAGAGAGAGAGAGAGAGAGAGCGAGAGGAGAGAGAGAGATTTGTTTAATTCCAAAATATTAATATGCAAAAAATAATAATTGTAAAATATTATCTACTCGATGTTCAATATATTTTCCTGTATTTACTAAATAAGTCTGAGTTTCAAAGTTCTTATGCTTTGTGCTATCCTCTCTTTCCTTCAGGCGCAAAACGGACTATTTGACAACTTTGTGAGCCTAGGGAACTTTCCACAAGTTTTCAAGTCCTCCAATTGAGTTTACAATCCTTTCTATGACGCTTCACTTTCCTTCTTGATCCTAGCTGTTGTTCAATGCCCGATCCGGAAGACAGTCGCAGATATCATATATATGACGTATATATGATATAATTATATAATCTACTATATAATTATATATAAAGTATTATATATATATAAGTATCGTATTATATAATATATATAGTAACTTATAAAAGGTGCTTTATAGCTGTTGCATATGTGTAGCCTGGTCAGTTTGAATAATGGCCTTACAGGGAGTGAACGAAGGAAGTGCATCACGTACAAACGGTCAAGGATAGACTTGGATATGAGTAGCGTATCAGACGAGTGATAATATAATAATGTATAATGGATATAGATAGTGTATTGTGTATTATATACGTATAATATATATAATATATATATTTAGTATTATTATATACTCTATATATATATCTTAGTATACTATATATATTATAATTACTTATATTTAGATTAATAAATATAATTATATATCTACTATAATATAATATAGTATATAGTATATATTATATCATATATATTATGTATATAGAGTTATATGGCAGCAATATATAGTAATCAAGATTTAAAGAAACTTTTAGTGTATATAATATATACTTATATTATATAGTAAAGTATAATTATATTATATGATAATGTGGTGTGTGTGGTGTGTGTGTCGGTGTGTGTGTGTGTGGTGCGTGTGTGTGTGTGTATTTTAAGTAAGAACAAAGTGTTTTTTTTTTTTAAATTTATTCTATTTTTATTTATTAATATATATTTATAGCATTTTAATATGTAAATGGGACGAGAAAGATACAAAATATTGAAAGGATGAAAAATTTGTTTAGAGAAAAGTTAGAAAATACCAAATAGAAAAGGTGAAGAAAGAAGACACTTTAGAGTGGCTGGTCCGAATGAAGAGATACAAGGTAAGGGATAACAAAGAATAAATGATTTTGGGTAGAATACCGTTCCGTATTGGTTTTTTTTTCATATATAGGAAATTTTCACATCAAACAAAACCATCATAACACGAACTTAGAGAGGGCAGTAAAGACTCAAAACTAAGCTATATTGATGAAGCAATGCATTGAACGAAAGTTCTTAAAAAACCCTTCTATTAATACCTACGAGCAGTAATTAAGTAAAATTTTAATCTAACATATTGAAATCAACTTGGCAGTACCACCATATTTATTTTTTTTAAGGGGAGGATTTTTTTTGCACTTCAAACGGATATCCCGAACTCACATTTCTTTTTCGTGCTGAAGAAAAAACTAAGTTGTTCTAAAAAGTAACGATAATTTTAAATAATCGGCGGTTACCCTTTTTTCTTATTTAAGAAAATTTTTTTATCGCTGCTCATCAAGCTACTCACAAATTTTATTGTTAGTGATCAATTAATCAACAAATATGAAACAAAAACAATAAAAACCAGGCAAATATCATACTGTATAATTAAAAGGATAAGGAGCGAACCTATTATATATATTACGTTAGTATTGATGATACTAGTAATATATAGTATATATATATATAATAATAGTACTTATATACTATATATATATATATTTATAATATAGTATGTATATAATTATATATAATAATATGAAGCTATATAGTATTATATATATAATAAGTAATGAAAAAAGATAAAACAAATATTAAATAAAACCTTAAAAAAGAATTCAGAGAGTATTATTAAATGGTGCTCGAAACCCAAAGTTCCGAAACCCCTTCCCCCTTCTCTCTTCCTCCATCCCCCTTCCCCCTTCCCCATTCCCCCCTCTCCAGTATTCATAAAGCAAAAGGAATGAAACAAAAGGTCAACAAAGGACTTTCGACATTATTCTCTCTTGTTACATAAAGTTCAAAATTTAATTTATATAATGTTCTCGTCATGACAATGAAACGGTGACAGCGTTATTAGATGTTTTGCACCATATTTACCTTAATGGAACTTGCTAGGTTAATGTCCAGGATTTATATACATATATATGTAATTTATTTCCATAACATGTGTGTATATTATGCTCGTTTATTATATTGATATGATATATTGGTATATTCGTCAGCTCTCTCTCTCTCTCTCTCTCTCTCTCTCTCTCTCTCTCTCTCTCTCTCTCTCTCTCTCTCTCTCTCTCTCTCTCTCTCTCTCTCTCTCCCAGCTTTCTCTCTCTCTCTCTCTCTCTCTCTCTCTCTCTCTCTCTCTCTCTCTCTCTCTCTCTCTATATATATATATATATATATATATATATATATATATATATATATATATATATATATATATATATATATATATATATATATTATATCTCTCTCTCTCTCTCTCTCTCTCTCTCTATATATATATATATATATATATATATATATATATATGAGTGAGGGTTGTTCGTGCGTGCTTGCGTGTGTGTGATGAAAACTATATTTTTAATATTTTTTTTTTATTTAACAAAAAAGATAAAAATATCTTTTTTGGTTAAGTTTTAGTTTAAATTTTTTTTCATTATTTTCGACATTTTTTTTTTTTTTTTTTACCAGATTTAGAATCGTTAGGCCAGATTTGTCTTTTAGCTTATGATTAATCATTAAGTGGACGAAAAATTTTGTTATTCCAAATATTTATTTTTTTTTTTTGTTGGAAATGAGGATAACATTTTTTTTTGGCAGATTTGGAAATGGTTGTTTTTGTTTTTTTTTTTTTTTTTTTTTTTTGAAATGTTTCTATCAAATTTTCGGAAAGAAATAAAAATTTTCTAACAATAATTGCCTTTCCATTGAACAAAAATGCACAGTATTTATAATAAAAATTACAAAAATCTCTCTTTAATATATATACACACACATATATATATATACCATGACATATTATATATATATATATATATATATATATATATATATATATATATATATATATATATATTATAACCTTATATATAAATATATATATATATATATATATATATATATATATATATATATATATATATATATATATATATATATATATATATATATCAGATTGGAAAAAAAAAATGTTAATAAGCCCGAAATAATCAAATAATTCTTTATTAAATACACTTTCAAAACATAATGGTACCAATTGTTTACTCGAAGAGTAAAGGAAACTAAGTTCCAGTAAACAATTTAGAGCTACTCGTCCCATGCTTATGCCAATCTTTTGCCATTTACTTCCAAGTTGTTGGACCAGAATAATCAGATGGTTCTACCGATGTTGTACGCGTCCTTGGTAATGTTAAATATCATGAACCATTTCTGTCACTCGTTCAAATCTTTTTAACTCTGTCTCAAAATGTATGAAACAATCGCTAGTCATATCTTTACTCCAATTTTTTCCCTTTCTTTTTTTTTTGAGAGCGTACCTTACCAAAGAAAAGCATATGCCGTCCCTCCAGGCAGACAAAGTACACGCCATGAGATCTCGTGACGCTCTCCTTACTCCATATGACGCATCTCGTCACAAAGCTCTCTCTATGGCTAAGTGTTCAACGGGGTTATATATATATATATATATATATATATATATATATATATATATATATATATAT
This sequence comes from Trachelipus rathkii, assembly GCA_015478945.1. Lineage (NCBI taxonomy): Eukaryota > Metazoa > Arthropoda > Malacostraca > Isopoda > Trachelipodidae > Trachelipus > Trachelipus rathkii. Next base: position 21,146 of record JABUQX010050094.1, read on the forward strand.
ATATATATATATATATATATATATATATATATATATATCTTCTTTGAGGTACTATATTTATTTATAAGTGGTTGACTCCAGGAGCGAAAATCAATAATTAGCCATCGTTTTTAATAATTTTAAAGGGTTAAAATACATTAAATTTTAGATAATTTAACCTAATAACCCTAACCTAACCTAACCTAACCTAACCAAACAGAAAGCCTAAATTAAGCTAACTAATATTAACGGAGTCAACCACTTATAAATGTCCATATATATATATATATATATATATATATATATATATATATATAACTATAATATATATATATAACTATGCTGCTATATATATATATATA
>JABUQX010050095.1:0-22500 GCA_015478945.1 Trachelipus rathkii
GTCATATATATACGACGTGAATGTTTAAAGACCTACATACTTATACTTAATATACATAATTTTAATATTAAATATTAAATGATAAATAAGAATTTATAATAATGAAATATAATAATAATATTATAATATTTTAAAATTAATTAAAATTAAATATTATAAATAATAATATATAATTAATATTAATAAATAATATATATATATAATTATTAATTAAATAATAATAATAAATAATTAAATTAATATATATATAATATCATATAATATGCCCTCATCTTACAAATTTTATTTTTATCCCCAGGTCTTGATTCTAGAGCAGGATTGGCACAATAAAGATAAAATATTTCAAAATATCAAACTTCTTTAATTTTTTTACTGTATTTTTTTTTAAAAAATCATGAGTTTTATTTTTATTTATTTTATTATTATATATATTATTTATGCCACTATTTTTTCTAAATTAATAATTAATCTTAGATAATTATACCTAGTATAATTAATGAAAGTATATATTTATCTATACTAACATAATATGAAGTAATTCTAAATGGAGTTTCTAAAGTATTTTTAATAAAACGAGATATAGCACATCACAATATAAGAGTGGAACGTACATATATTCAGATCATAGAATATTATATTTAATACTTCGGAGTAACTCATCTACCAATTAGTAAGCTGATGTCGTGATTAATACAGGGCAAACTACGTTTATTGTTGAGTGCATGATATGCCGTGTCAACTTATTTATTATTTACGAATATTATATGTTGGGTTCGAGTAATGTTAATATTCAGTACGTAGTATATTAGATGTAGTAACATTATTAGCAATAATATTATAAATAAATATAAAATCAAGATGGAAACTATTATTATATATACCTCAGGTAGATCTAATACATTATTTAGTAAATGGTGAAAGAGAAGACAATTGCACGCAGAACAATATAAATTAGCTGCATGATATAATCTCCGCAGCGAGTCCGGAAAGTATCATTGGTATTTCAAAATTCTCGATTATTTATTTATTTATTTTTTTTATATTATAACTTTTATATATATCCCTCAAGCATAAAGGGACTATATATATACCCTTTAGGTGCATTAGCATAGCCAAGTACATCATCACTCATGGAGAATAAGAAGCTTGTGGCTCAAGCGAATTAGGAATATATCCTACACTGATATCTTATTGACTCTCACATGTGGGTGATTCACTATCTCATAGACTGTGAGAAGGGTGTGAATACTCTTACTACCATACTATTAGCTACTCATGTATGCTCACATGATCAAATTTAATATATCATTGTGAAGTGAATCAGTTTTAGATATTATGTTATAGAAGTGTTTTAAATAAATTCTAAATATAATGTTTAATATTTTAATATGATTAAATTTCAACTAATAATATAATAATAATAAATTAAAATTAATATATAATATTAAATAAATATATAATAATATTAAATAATATATAATAATATATAATAAATATAAATATAATTATAATAATAATAGTATAAGATAATACATATATATAATATAATCATTAAATTATAATAAAATTAAAATAATATTTAAATGTTAATAATTTTATAAATAATATAATAATATTATAATAATATATATTAATAATTATAAAGAATAATAATAAATTTACTTTCTTATCTTAAAGTAAATTATGAAATAAGACTATTACAGTAAATAAAATACCAGTATACAGTTATAATATTAATAATAGAAGCAATTAATATATGTAGAATAAATCTAAACACTTAAACTTTAGATATATAAGATAATTAATAAAAAAGGAAATTTCGTGTCATAATCTAAAATGTAAAATAATCTCTAATAATTCATTAATATATCCTTCATTTTCAAGGCGGCGTTCTTGAACACCGTTATTTTAATATTTAGTCTTCTCTCACATATATATTTTATTACATTTATAGTTTTCGAAAGTTATACGAGTTCAGAAGGTGATTTTATCTATTAGATGATTTGTTCACATATCACGATCGTCCCTTACGAAATAACGGCCGTCTTATAGTATAGCGATTCTTCTATACCTAGCATACGTTTATCAAAAAAGTGGCGTGAAATTACTTTATAAGATTTAACAAATTTAAAAAATAAAAATAAATTCTGCCTAGTCATTGATGATATAAAAAGATAAAAATTATATAAATTTTCATATGGCAAAAAAATAAAATAAATAAATATATACATATACATATGCAAAGATAATGAATGAAAGGAAATAAAATAAAAAAGAAATCTCTGGGGGATCTTCAAAATTGTGCCTACAATTCGGCGATCGAAACGCCAGTTTCCGCCGTATTCTCAAAAGCAAGCAAAATACAATACTAACAGATAATCCTAGACACACACTCTCATTTCTTACTGATTTAATTGCTAAATCAACTCTGGAAACGAAATTAAATATTACACATATCACTACAATTATAAAATTTATCACTTATTTACAGAACTGAAATTTCAATATATAAGTTTATATAATATTAACATAATTTTTAATATCTGCAAATTTATCAATTAGGTTTGTACATTTGTATATCTTTTCATTTTGCAAAAAATAAAAACTATTATTGCTCTTTTTAAGACATTGAGTGCTGTATGTACTGTAATGTAATAATAAACTACTAATTAAAATACTACAAAGGAATATTGATTTATATATTGTTCCAATAAATTTAAAGTAAACATGTACCGGTATTAATATGAAATTTATTCAATATTTAATATTAAGGATAATAAAAATACTGCTGCTTATTTGGATCTGAATCATTATAAAGCAGCAAAATTTATTTTATAAATGACTTTATTTTTTTTCAGGGAGGTTTAAAGTTGGGCAAAACATTGCTCCCTATAACACGTTAAGAGTTAATTTTACAAGAATGGATTTTCTTAAAGCAATAAGGATGGGTTCTTCAATACATTTTTAATAGTTTGTAATTATCGGCATATATATGAAGAAGCAACCAACTTTATAAGATGACTAAAATATAAAATAATGATAATTTTTATTAAGAATTGAATTTTTGAAGAATAGAAATACAAATGATAAGGTTGTTCCGGCCGTGAACAAGCATAGTTCCGCCGGATGCGGAGCTTCTAAAGGATCGAGGTTCTTCAATGAAACTTTTAAAGTTCTCGTCGCTACCATAGATGTAAACAGTGCCACTAAAATCAATATTATATTAATTTTCTCTTACAAAATATATATATATAATTAATATATAATAATTAATATTTTTTTCTATATATATTTAATAATTTTATATGATATATATATATATATTATATATATATATATATATATAATATTATATATATATAATATATATATATATATATATATATATAAGATACCTAGTGAGATAATATATATAAATATATAATATATATCTATATATATATAATTATATATATATAATATAGTATTTAAATATAAATATATATATACTAATATATATATATTAATATATATATATATAATATATAATATATATATTATATAATATTAATTATATATATATAATATATAATATATATATATATATATATTAATATTATATATATAATATATATATATATATATTTATATATATATATATAATATATATATATATATATATATATATAATATAATATATATTCCCTAAATAATAATTTTTTTTTTAAGATAAAAAATGCAACACTGTCCACTAAGATCAAAAATGTAATAGTTCATATGAACGGGGTTTACAAGCCTCTTACATGGGTAATTGCAATTATCTTCAAATTGTTAAAATTAAACAATGAATTAAGTATATTTTCTTAAAACAATTTCCTATCAATACATTGCACAATTTCATTCTAATCACTTTATTGAATCTACCTTATATAATGAAAGAAAGAAAAAGGTTCTCAAACTTTTCTTCATAATGTCAGCTCAAAAGGCCCGTTCAAACATTAAAATGAATTTTTAGCCAGCTTTGTTTAATATACATTCCTACTCGTTTGTGTATAAAAATAGATGTTATTTGTAATGGTAATACGAATAATTTACACAGAAATTTTTTAAACAATATAAGATTTCTTAGCGAGGAAAACAAAAAAACACAAAATGGCTCATTACATATAAAAAAAGCAGGACGCCACAGCCTACCTACCTAGGGACGTATTCTCATGACTCAGCTCAGTATGATACATACAAAAATAATTTAGTTTAAATTATATATTAAATTCTTAATCATATATTGATATTTAAGATGATGGGCTTCGATTTGCGTTTTTCTCACTTAATTCTCTGCGATTCACTTGTCACTAAAAGGAAATTAATTTGTGTTTTATAAATACATTGTGCTTTATATCTATATATCTATTCTCTATCTTCATCTCTCTCTCTCTATCTCTCTCTCTATCTCTATCTATTACTTATATTCTCTATTACTTTCATATCTTATTATATATAATATCTACTATTCTTCTCTCTCTGCTCACATTCTCTCTACTCTATCTCTCCTCATCTATATCTATCTATTCTATCTATCTATCTTCTTACTATCATCTCATTACTATATATCTCTATACTATCTATCATCATCATACTCTCATCACACCCTCACACTTATATAGATAACATAATAATCTTTTACATAATTCAAGACCAGTAAGATATTTTATTTTACTCATGGGAATGATATATTATAAATATAATCATATCATAACCAAAAGTCACTGTTTGGTGACTATGTCTCTGAAGATCTAATGGTGGTGATTATAATCGCTGAGTTCTGGCATTCTTTAGCTTAATCGTAACTGTGTTGATTAATCTTCTGGAAGGTCGATGGTCTACATTGAGAATGTATATACACTATGAGAAGGGATATAACATAAGTGAGTGTACAGGGATTTTTATAAATGCATTGAGTCCTGTACTTGAGTTAAACTTAACAGGTTGGTTTTAAATATTTCGTAAGTATTCTGAGCAAGAGAGATATTATAAGAGATAAGAATATAAAAATACAAATATTTTAATAAAACTAGAATTGCAAATATTATATTTATAGGTAAAACAATGTTGTATTTTGAATGACGTGGTTTGAGACTCTAATGTGTAATGGATTGAGGGTGAGTAAAATATGTCAATTAAAGAGGTTTAATATTTTATAGATCTTTGTAGAGGGGTTAAATTAGAATTTCATGATGTTCTATAAACTGATCTTAATATAGTCTTTATGTGGGAGACACTTCTCGTATAACAATCTGCTAGTTATTAGAGTGATATACACGATCTCATGTAGTAAATTTATTAAACATATGTCACCTCTACTAATTTAAGGAGAACTTATACACACACCTCAAAAGCGAATAATTATAAAACTACACATAGACAGCGATAAAAATAATTGATGAACAGTCAACTAATACACAAATAATAACCCACTTAGAAACACATTAGTTAGTTGTATCACACGCACTTGAATAATAAAACAGTTAGGTGATGATCGCCATAGTGAGTGAGTTAGATGAACACGATTGAGGATTAACATAATTATTAAGCGAGAATAACTAAAATGAAACGTACACAAATACACTCTAAATACATATGAATTAATAAATACTAATGACAAATAATGAATAATAATCAGAATAATATCATGGTCTCATAAATCAAGGCCAAATAAAAGTGATAATTTAATAATAGATATAAAAATAATATGAATAAATACTAAATAAATAAGTGAATAATTGATAGCATTATACATATCACATTAATGCAATAATTACATAATATAGATCATCTATTAATATCAAATAATTTATATACATTCAAGTAATTTACAGATAAGGGATGAGAGTATATTATTTTTGTTATTTTTTTTATTTTTTTTTTTTTTTTCGCAGTTCAATCACCACCTTTTAATAGGGATGCAAGGAGGCAACGCGCTATTTCAAATGGGTAGAGTTGCTCTAAACTCTCAACGAGAATACTCATTAGAGCATAGGCTAAATTCACTCTTTTACGATTAGCACAGATTCGCGTGAGCTTAAAGTGAGGGAGATTAAATTGTCGCTGAGCGCGAAACATAGATTGGAAAGGAGAGTTCAACAGAAACAAGTAAGTGGCAGGAAAGAAGGAGGCCATGCAGCGAACTTAGATCTGGAGTTGCTAATATCCAACACAAAATCAAACATACTACGGGGTGGGAGTTTTCATTTATTTTTATTTATTTTTTTCTGTCCTAAATGTGCCTGACGTAGGGCTTCTTAAAGGTTTGGCCGTAGACTAACAGCGAGTGGAAATCTGCTCGAGGAGCTAAGCCTGATCAACGTGAAGTAGACCGTATCAATAAAGAGATATAAGGCGTCTACATCATTTACGCCCGCTCAGCAAAGAGGAATAAGAGTGGTCATTGTGATAACTTAGAAAAGAAACGTGTCATGAGTTATTAATATCTTTTTTTGCTGTTGACCATGTACGCTTTCTAATCTGCAAGCAGTTGAGTAGAAAAATACTCTGAATCCCTATGCTCCCTAGATAAATATTAGAAGGCAAGTAACTTTGCATACAAAGTGGCGTAGCTGAGCGCCTTGTATAACAAGGAGGTTACTGTGAACGAGAGAGTAAAAATAGTCTCCAAAAGCAGATTCTATAAACATGAAACTTTCCATGTTTTCTTTAAGGCCTATAGCCATTAGCTTCACCGTATTATTGTGATTATGAAGGTTTCCAAGACATTATTATTTTGTTTAATTGTTAATATGAGCCAAGGACAGTTGAGCAGTTAACTAATGATCAGTTGACGCCCCCCCCTCCGCGACTATATTTGTGCGCCTCACTTTTAGTAAATTACGCATTCGTTAGATTGGATTAGAGTTTTTATGGTAAACTTGAAATTGACAAAAAAAAGTTTTCTTGGTTCATATCAAGAAAATAATTCACATTATAGTATTCTAACAAAATAGAACTCGAGTGTTATTTTCATGTATAAAAAATTAGTTTTTTACTTTCACTTTCTTTCTTATCTTTACCTAGCTTTGCTCATCACCTTAGACTTATGGGGGTAATGATGTTGTGTCGTGCATGGCATTTGAGCGAGAATAGAAGCAGTAATGTAACAATAGAATAAAAAAAAGTAAAAAAAAGAAAAGAATTAAAAATAAAAACTTTAAACAGATCAACAAAGATAATTTTTGGCCCCTTTTCATGATATATCTTTCTTATCTTTTAGAGTAGTTGATGTAACACTCGTCGATGACAGATAGGTCTGCGCTCCGCTATGAAGACGCGTGCATCGGTGCACAAAATTTTTACCCTAGCACACCAACACAACACCCACATATATAAAATAATCGAGACGCTTTACATATTCTTGTTTAAGAAAAACTATCGTCTTGTAACGGACCCTCATCACTTATTGGTAATATATTATTCGTATATCTAAGTTTAATATGGGTATTATTATCCTTGATCTATTCTATATGGTGAGGTTATTCCACTTATTATATATACTATTATCTATTATTACATTCATTATAATAAAATCATTATTTATTCATTATTCCGCCAATTTCTCTATTTCCTTCTCTTTGCAGCTTTCACCTTAATATTAACTTCATTAGAGCTATTATTCTTGCACATATATACTCTACTCATATTATAGGAATATTTCTTCTTATTATCATACGCTCTTTACAGTTAGATCATGTAGGATTTACATCACTTTCTCCCAACTTCCTAAAGGTGCAACGTCATGATTGATTTTTCTTAGCGACTATTCTAGAATAAAAATAGGTTAAAGCTCTGAACTTTTTATCTAATATTTCGCCTGGCCAATTCAGGCATCATCGGAGACGTTATAAATTAAATTTACATTGATGAAACAAAATAATATTATTAGAGATTCAATCCACGTTTCGTCTATGGTCTACCAACAACTCAGTTTCGTTTTCTCCTTTACACACATACTTATATATCACACTGATACCCATCGCTTAAAAGCCATCCGGTATATAAATTCCTTCATTATTACCTTTATTCACAATAATAGATACTAAAAAAGCCAGTATTTCAACTATACTCTTATCATTTCATAAATCTCTTAATACATATTTACTCCAACTAATATTTCCTTCTCACACGCATATCAATTTCATCTCTCTATAAATTAGCTGAATTCTATATCCTCGGGCTCATTGTGTTAATTTTTTTGCACACCTTTTTTAGCTATTAGCACCGCTGAAGATATGGTCACATCTCTGCAAGCCCACATTGAAATTCTATATAAATCTCATAACAATTCTTTATTCTGCACCGAGTGATGTTACTGCAACATCTACTCAAATATTATCAATAAACAAGGTACATACATACCGACTACTTATTTTTGTGAAGGACTCTCTAGGGACTCGATGACTCTGAGTGTGTCCTTTCATTCCGTTTTTCAAACGTGTTTCTACAATTTGATACTTAACCAGGAAGCCTTCCTGCCTGTTCATTCTAAATAGCTTTCTCGTACTACACTCTGCAGAACTCACGTCGTTACGCTCTTGGAGATATCGATCATTTCAAAGTGGTACTCATAACCTAAATATTTTAAACTCAGACACTTGCTCCAGTGCTCATTCTAACATAACTTCACATGAAGGACTGTCCTCACTCACAACACATAACTTACTCTTATCTACGTTTCACCCTCCTCGTGGAAACATGTACTCCTTTATGACATCCACGGCACTAAATCATCTCTAGCGACTCATTTTACCTCTTATAAACTACTCAGATTCAGCCGAGCAGTATACAGAGAACCAATCATCCGATGATATACAAATGTGTTTTCCTCTTATATAGATACTACATACTTAAGCTATTTATTCTTGAGTGTAAATAACATTAAGAGGAAAAGTTTAAATATGTGATTGTATATATATAAGATTACTCTAAGTTTTATATCTTTAGTGTTAGATTTGACTTGATGTGGATTATTATTATAGAATATATTTTTCAATCAAATATATTTAAACATAAATAAATTATTAATATAATCAAATTTATATTCTTAAGAATATTTAATTCCAATTATATGATAAATTTAATTATTAATTAATATATTAATTAAAATAATTAATTATATATATTATTATATATTAATAAAATAATTATAAGTATTAGATTATGATAGCGTCATTTCATTTTAAAATAACACATATTTTACATTAATCTAATGTTATTTTTAGTAGATAATATAATGTAATAACAATAATAAATCTATACTTAAAATTAACAATAAACAAAAAATAAAAAAAATTTTTGGAAGGTGTGGTGAATAATTAACAGAGAAGAATAAATGTAATAATAATAGAAGTTCCAAAAATTGAATTAAACTCAATAATATACCTTTTCAGTACTCATATTTAAGCATATTATACAAATATTGTAATCTTAACTAATTATATCATTCAAAAGTCCAGGATTGATCGCGAAAGCTCCGATCAATTAACTACTATGCTAAGTAACAATGACCAATTAATCATACATATAATACATATTACGGAGTGATCACTATAGTTAAACTTAATAATAATAATATCAATACAAAATAACTATTTTTATTAGTATTAATACATCAATTAATATAAAAAATAAAGGATAAGTAAATAAAAATGAAATTATGAATATGAATAAAGATATAATAATTATTAAAAATAGGGAGTATATATGTCAGATAAACATTAAAATTATAATTTGATAACTGTATTGATGATAGGATAAATAAAACTAACATTGTTATATCACTCATTATTAAAATATTTATCTGCAAATTTATACAAATTATTTACCTATGTTTGCAATTTGATGTATTATTTATTTATTATATATATATCAAATTTATTCTTTTCTTTATTTCTACTATGCTCCAACTAAAACATATATTACCTTTAAATGGGATTTATTAAGTTACTCTTTAAGTTATATACAAGAAAAGATTATTTATAGAATTGTATTATTTTGTTAAAATCTTGATTGATATAAACTTAATATATATAAATATATAATAAATATATTTAATTGTGTAGTTAGGTGTTGTGTATGATAAATTTGAGTTTTAAAGGAGGCTTATTGTTTTAAAAAAAAAATAAATTTCTACTTTTCGTAATCATAAATAATAATGAATACAAATTTTAAAGAAAAATATAGACAGACTGTACATCTTCCCTCCACTCGCCTATCGCCCCTATATATTCAGCCCCCATCCAATAGAGACGACAATAATATTTGAAGGACGTAATATGAGAGTCGATAGTAAAAGTATATTTGCAATAATAAGATAATAGATAATTGAGTAGTGCATAATAAAATAGAAAGAAATTGTCCAAAGTGAGCAAAAGCGCAGAATATTCGTACTTAACGCCATGATCATTCAAGGATATCTTCATTAAAAGCAAATAAATAAAAAAAAAATCACTAAAATACCAATGTAAAATGTATATATATTATAAATAGAAATACATAAATTTAAATTTTATATAATTACATACATTATAAATCATAATATATGTACTGTAAAATATATACAAAATAAATAAATATTATATAATATATTATATATATATATTAATATATATTATATATATATATATATATTATAAATTATTATATTATATAATATATTATTTAAATTAATATATATACTATATATATTAATATAATCATATATATAATATATAAATATATATAATAATAATTATTATATATATATATATTATATTTCATATAATTAATATATATATATATAATAATATATATATATATATATATATATATAATATAATTATTATAATAATAATTAATATATTATATATATATATATTAATTAATTATAATATTATTATATATATATATATATATAATATATCATATATATATTATATATTATTATATATATATTCCTATTATGTGTGGTGAAGAAAGATGGCTACTTACATACGATATATCGTAATGTACCATGGTCAGTGTAGTAGAAGGCGACTAAGATAGGATAGGTGGTATATTGATGGCTTGACCGACATTACCTATATCGCTAATCTCTATGCTAAGGAAAGCTATGCATGCCTACGGAGATGTGTTACGTAGATTCATAGCCGTAAACGGTACCTTCTATTTTTAGTGCGAAAATTGATAATGAAATCGTAATGGGTAATGGATGTCAAGGAATATAATGTTGATGGAGTATAAAGGTGAAGAAAGGTGATGGATGATATTATTATAGTAAAGGGCAAATTTGTATTTAGTGTCGCTGTAAAACTGAATATAACAAAGATGAAAAGGAAATGGTGATATGTAATGGGTGTGGTGTGAAATAATGTGGTTGTTGACTTAGGCTGTGATAGAGGATGAGAAGGGGAGAGAAGTAGTTTTGCATAATATTTATTGATGAGTGACTTTTGGAGTTCTAGAACTACTAATGTGTTAAAACACTATATGTGTGTAGTGCATCTTTCTTAGAAAATTTTTATTTATAATGGTTAATATTTTTAGGTTGAATAGCGTAAAAGGTATGTGATAAGATATGTGAAGAGTCAAATAGGAGTACATGACGTAGACAGAGGAAAACAGTTGAAGATGAGTTGAACGATATTTTATGTGGGAGGGATAAATCATAGAGAATGAAAATAATTAGTATAGGATGGGATAATTTGCTGTGGCAAATTCTATAGAAATTGATAATGTGCGAGAGGTGAGTAACATTGGAAACCAGATTTGGATAGGGATATCGTGTAAAAAATAGATGGTTTATAATTTTAAAATACTGCAAGTTGGATCTCTTTTGGGACTACGTATCGGGAGTAAATGACGTACTTAACTAGACGTTATAGGAAGGTGTTGGACTACATTTCACTGTTGAGACTGAGAGATAGTGATATGTTTGTAAGTAAATTCCTTTCTCTATTAAAATTACAAACATGTCCGGCACTCAAAAGAAACTTTCATTAACTTTATATAATAGTAAATAATAATAATAATAATAATAATAATAATAATAATCTAGAAAGAGAGTGTAGAATTAAGAATGATCATATGGATAAGTTAAGATGGAATAAGATATAGTAATAAATATAAATGAATATATAATAATAAATGAATATAAATAGATTATTTTTCAATATATAACAATAAAGATGATAATTATAGTATGTAGGAAGGCAAGAAGATGATTTTGAAGTAAATGGAATGAATATTATAGTGATATTTAAATTAATTAATGATAGTTAGGATGGGTATATAATGTGCAGACCGCAAGATTGTCAATGCAATCCGACTATAATTATTTTATTAGGTAACATATCATTATTCTCACATCCGTGATATATAATAATAAGATCTGAGGGTTCGTTCCGAAATGCCACGTTATATAGGAATGCAGAGTAAAGGTTGAATCATCATGAGAGAAGAAAGTGGGCGATTATAACTGTGACATTGAAATCCAAACTGAAAATCAGTATTGAATGAATTCAATAGAAATTTTATTCAACGAAAATTATATGTATAAGCAATGAAATTATTAAGTAAATCAGTTTGAATGTAAAATGGAGTGGAGCTGATGAATAAATTAGAGTGTAGTATGAAACGAAACTTTTAAATCAATTTATCAGTTGCAATAAAAGAGTGTAAATATGTTGGGAATAGTATTTGTACTTAAAAGTATGTGTAAAAGTAATAGGTATTAGTTTATATAGATATAAATATAGATGTATATTATATATATATATTTTTATATTATATATACTTTATATATTATATATAATTATATATATAATATATATTATATATATATAATATATATATATATCATATATTAATATATTATTTATATATAATTATATTAAATATAGATATTGTGATATTAATGTATAGTTATGTAAATCCATACAAAGTTTGTTTAATAAATATAATGTATAATACAGTTGAGTGATATATAGATTGAAATGAATAGAGTGTGAATTTATACATTAAGCGGTTTATTATAAAAGTATAAATGTAATGACGTGGTTATATATGAATTAGATACTATAAAAGCAACTATGAAGTTAATATCCCATTACTATGTTCATCATATTTAGGAATTAATATATAATTATAGTAATTATAAAAATAAGAAATACTTAAATAAGTGTGCATAAGTAGAGAGATATAATTAGTAGAATGGTTAAAATGAACACATTGTTATTGGATATATGATGTAATGGGAATTAAACTGGGGACTATTGAAATAGGAATGCAGTTAATCGCAAGGATTATTATAGATTGAGATAAATAAGGGGAATTACTGCTATGATAATATATATCGTAATTAAAGGTATAGATATGGTACTATTTTGATTAACTGATTTTAGATAATTGGATAGTAGAGGAGAAGGTTAGGAAAATGAAAACTACTATATTATAGTTAAAATCTGCATATATAATTACTATAGGTCAAGATAATTATAAGTAGTTTAGTGTGAGAGGTTGTAGGTTGTTGTGGATAGGTGTTGAAATATGCAATAGTAATTTATCGAAGTGAAGATTAAGAGAACTCGTATAAGGATGTATGTTTTCTGTGTGGATGAGTGTATTATTTATAGCATAATGTGATGGCCAGGTTAAGTTACAGGGTAAGTACTCGTAGAAGATGAAAAAAGTTTAATAGGGACAGTCGTATAAGTCACTCTGATGTATACGTAGTTGAAGTGGAAAATCTATAATTAATCTGTTAGGGTTAATTTAATTCAAGAGTATGATTATCTGTATATAATCTCAAATAGATTAGTTCAAGGACAAGGCGAGAATTACAGTCTGTGATTGATTGGATTTTGAAGTGTGTAATACTATATAATAGATCAGTATACTTCACTATATGAGTAGGTATGAGGTTACGGGTTCATTTATTACATATTAGTTATTTACAGCGATATTAGAGAAGTAGAATTAGTCATAATAATTATTATTCATATTATTCATATAGTTTTTACTAATTAAATTTATTATAAAGTAGGTAATAAAAGGTTGATTAGAGAAACTGTAATGAATAATTTTAATTAATATAGATAATTGTATATAGATAATTATAGTTTTATATTAGAAGAATGGATATTTATAATTTATGAGTAGTAATTATTAATATATTTATATTAGTATTAACTTTAGGTAAATTTTATTATTTGGTCATATAATTAAATTTGTAATGTTAGCTCGATATATAATATATGTGTACATTTATGAATATATGTAACGGATTGTAGGTTTGAATTAATTGTAAACTAATTATAATAGTTGTACAGCAGGTTAGGCAGTGTGTAGATAAGTGGATTAAGTGTGGATTAGTAAGTCATAAGAGTTATATATTGTATACTCATTGAAAACAAATGGTTAGATGGTAGAGTATTGTAGAGGAGTAAAGGTAAGATAAGGTTAAGTAAGTAAATGATTGTAATATTTATAAATTTAAATTGTGATGCCTGTATTATTATGGTTATTTAGCAATAAGTAATGCCTTGTTATGATATGTGTGATCTTACATTATGTATAGGAATATTCTTAAGAATGCTATCTATTATGGATGGGGCGAAAGATGGTTTTATGTGTGGTAGTGTTAGTTGTAATTATTTATATTTTATAATTGTAGTGGTGATGTTGTTGGGAAGCAATGGACTTGAATTAGATTATCATTATAATAGATTTTTTATTATTTATATGAAAAGTTGTAGTCTTCGCTCATCGCGTAATATTAGTATATATATAGGTTGATGTAAATGGTCTAATATGGATGATTGTTAGGTATATTAATAGCATAGTTATGAGACAGTAGATTGTGTTTAATGTCTCCTTGTGTTATTACAGTTTTTGTAATATAATGTTGAGGCGATTTAGTTATGAAAGTAAGCATTTAGAGGATTGGAGTCAGGTCCAGTAATGGTATGTTAAGAAATCGTAATCGGACAGGTGCTTTGAAAGTGATATGAGTTAGGCAGTGGTATGCTTCCGTGTAAATCTATATTATAATTGCGGATGATTTTGGTATTCTTTGTGGGAGAATATCTGAAAGAGAGTATTAATAGAGAGGATTGGTAGATAATAAGAGATTTAATGCACGATAGTAGATTAAAAATGAAGGTGTTATGAAAGATAAATAGTTTAGAAGAATTAAGTGTTATATTTTGGTGTGAGTTGAGGTCAAGATCCTCAATGTGTTAAGAAGTTATTAGTTAGATGGTGGAGTCAAGTCTGTAAACATATAGTGGTGTTAGATTTTAAATATATTTTAGAGGTATATATGTTAGGATAAGAAGAGTGAAAGGTTGATTCACTGTATCAGTATGTGTTGTTATGATAAAATATAGTATTTGTAGAGAATTGTGCACAGAAAGGTGCTGGTGCATTAATAATATACGTTGGTAGAATGTAAAAAGTACTATGGTCTGGAAGTGCGCTATTCGGTATTGCAATTAAGGTTATGATATGTACTTTACCACTCGTGTTTTATATTTGTATATATAAATAGTGATGATCTAATGGTCTTGGAAATATAAAGAATTATACGATTCATCTCATATAGTTCTCATTGCAATATATGGTCTACTATCTCGGAATAATCTATCGATGAGCATGATAGGTGTGAGAAGAATTTGATAAAAAATGAGGAATGAACTAGCTATTACAAGAGTTTGATGGTGTGAAGTAAATGAGGGTAAACAGAAGAATTAATTGAAAGTATATTTGAGAATGGTTTGGTCATGTTGGAATATTAATGGAAGATGTCGGTTTTGGCTTAAGCGGATTAACGTAATAATGGGTGAGTGTGTTGGGTAACCGACCGTGGCTAGGATTAACCTCCTGAAGAAAAACATGTGAGGATTAGTACTCAGCAAAAGAATGTCCTTGGAAGGCAGAAAGAGATGTGATCATACTAGATATTTTATCGAACAGAGGGACACAGACAATAAAGTGAATGTAATCAAATTGATAGGTAGAAGTAAAAATGAGAGTGTAATCATATAGTGTATGCAATGAGAATGATGAGTACCTCGGTTGTAGCTCGGTCTTTACACACCCCTACTGTGTACTCAAGGTGATGGAATGAATACTCTTTACGAGTCTCTGCAGATCTTCTTGTCTCAACTCAGTTAATTAGTAGTTTGGATATTACCGGTTGCGAGTCTTGATGGAAGACTATATGGTGGTATTTTATATGGAGCTGTCGAATCCCGATCAGTTCTGACTTAGCATTATAATTAGGTACAATAATAAGATGGGGGCGTCAAGAATAGGGCTCTTCTTTTCAACTTTATTTGTCATCACTTTATGTATCTGTTCTCTCTAGTCGTGTGGTGTTACTTGTTGCACTCGAATTAGTGTAACACTACAACTTCACAGCCTCACCATCTTCTGGGGAGTATATAATGCCTTATGAGAACAGAGTACAATATAATTGTATAGGGGTTCATATTGATATCCTTATGGCTCATTCATAAGTGAGGTATATTATATACTAATACAATCTACATACATTAAATATTCTTCTAAATTACTATATAACAATATAATTTATATAAACTATTATTAATTATCTCAATACTAATTTATATATTATCTATATTTATTACTATAATATATTAAATATATATATATTACCTTTATATATTAACTTATAATTTTATTTGTTAATATTTTGTCTGTCGTCGTTGTTGCCAGCGTTTCTAGTAGACACCTTAGGGCAGCACTCTAATATTCTGTCGCCTACTATATTTGCGACTTTTTGTTGCTATTCTATGCCTATGCGTTCATAAGATGGGCTGCCTCTGCTATATCCTGATCTAGGGTTCCTTAAATAACGTGCATCTATAACAATATTTTAATTATATTTATGCTTATATTATTTATATATACTTTACGCGCAATTATTCTATATACTTCTTACTATATCGGTACTAATTTTATTTCACTGTACTATGAGACATATATATTCATTAATCTATGTATATCTCACAATTATTATCCTCAACTTATTTCTCACATTCTGTTATCATCTATTCCTAATTACTACGGTTTAGTACATTATTTTTTATATATATATTATTTTGACGGTCGATTTCCCAACTTACCCTAACTTATTGCTCCTTAACCATATTAATAATCCTGATTTTACTGTAACATCAGAGTCTTGCCAATCTATACATTCTACACTGTATACATTTGATCCAACAAGTAAGTCTCGATGAGATCTGTACATGATCAGATGGTACTTGTGTTTAATTTATATATCTCAGTACTGTAGCGGCAAGGGCTGTACGACTACGTAGACGTTATATAAACGTAACTACTTAATTATCTTCATCTTTTATTTCTTTATTAAATATTTATTTTCATATTGTAGTTATTTAAACATTAATTATAGACTCCAATTAATAACAATATTATAAATGATTATATAAACTTTATATATTTTTATTTAAAGACAAAATACTAAATACTAATTAGAAGAGAGAGAGAGAACGCAGAAGAAGTTAGAGAGAGAGATGAGTAGAGAGAGAAGAGAAGTGAGAGAAGAGAGAGAGGAAGAAGCAAGAGAGAGAGAGAGGCTTTCATTATGGAGTTTTCCATCCGAATAAGTGCTCACAACACCCTCTATCTGACAGCGCATGATAGTAGCGCACCTTCAGTTGAGCTCGCTGTGCCACTATACCTATATCAGCACCGTCAGATGGCTTTATGCGGGGGTACGTATTTATTATTACGGCCACTAGGCCAAGGATTAGTTTATGAATTTGTATCAAGGTTAAGAAGTAATATACCGTAGAGTAACGTCGAATAAGATGATAGGAAGTTGTAAAGTGTCTTAGATAGAAGGCGTAGATTTTAGAGAATGTTTAGATTTTGATAGAATCTGGAATCAAATATCTTACCTACTCTGCCAGAACCCCACTCATACGTAAATTTATCTAATCCAGATCAGAACGAGAATATTTGATCGATAAGCATTATGAACGTAGCAGGCTATAATTCTATTATGATAGTATAAGAAGGGAGCAGAATTGAAATGAGCTTTGAAGAATATTAGGGTCGTAGTCATTTATTTTCTGTTCTATAATATTTATTGAGTTGAAATATGAGTTAGATTGTAGCAGTGTGGAGAAGATCTTTTTATATATTGAAATAAGTAGTGATTAATAATGTAGGTTAGATAAGAAGTATAACCCTGGGTGTAATCAATCTATTAGATTTATCTATGTAAAAGGAAGTTGAAGATAAGATGCCCTCATCATAAACACTAGCTCGATATTGTGCGATTTCTTTATAAGAAAACTATTGACACATAAGAAGTCTCAAGAGAAGGAATGAACCAAAGGAGGGGAGCTTGAGAGTCAGCTGACGTGTGCATATCTCCCGGTCTATATTGATCGCTTGATATTCATATGCGCACCAACTACTCAGTCCCCAAGTAGTTCCTAAACTGGCGGAAATTCAATACATAAACTGGTTTATTATAGGAAAGTAATATCACCAGTTAGATCTCGACATCGATTATCAGCTGACGAGAAAGCCGTACTTAATTGTAAACTGTATGGTTGATTTAATCAAATTTAACAAATTATCAATCTAACATAAAGATATGAATTAGATCTTACTAACTTTACTTTTATGTTTACAAATGTGTAAGAATTAAAATCATTGTATCATAAATTGGCGTATCGGAAAGAAGAGAAATCGAAGAATTCCAGATGCTAAGTAAGTGAAGTAAGCAAGGGTTTCAAGATCATTAATAGAATACAGGTGAGAGCTATAGGGCGATAGTTAAAGGATCAGGGCGGCTTCTTTTTTTAAATAGGTTGGACATGTGGTGCTTCCAACCTGAGGGAAAGTGTTAGTATTGAGACATAGAGAATATATGTTGAACGAGGGGAGGGGCCAGCTCGGAAGCCGACATTCCCATCAACAAACTCGGGAGGAATGCCAATCACGGGCCACCCGCCTTCTACGTTCATTAGATCTCAGGAGCCATGCCACCCGATCAAATGTATCACGAGGAAAGACGATAGGAACCTGAGTAGGAGAAGGTGGAGGAGGAGGAATGCAGAATCATCCAGGGTTGAGTTAAGAGGAAAATAGGAGGCCGATAAGATTGGCCTTTTCAGTTGGAGAGTTATCTACAGAGCCACATCAGATCGAATAAGAGAGAAAAGGCAGATTTACAGAAGTTTGTTAGAGATGTTTTTCGGCAAGAAGGCCAAGAAAGATTTTATCAGTAGGAAACATAGACAAAGGAGGCTTAGCGGGCACCTTCAGTATTATATGAAAGGTCCGCATTTGCTGGTCATAGACAATTAGACAGTATTCAAACCTTGCAAAAAACAATTGAAATTTCTAGCTCGAATGAAAATTAGCTATTGAGAGTGATATAAAAAGGAAGAACGAGAATTTTTTTCCATTCCCGATATTAAAGACGCTTGTCTCTAGGTGATTCCTGAATGGGCCAGAGAATTAGGTTAATGATGATCGAAACCATGCATTTATGTTAAGGATAAAATAGTAATTTACATCTTTTTTACACAAACACAATCACTCATGATATACAGCCGGGGGTTTAAAAGTCGGAAGAGAATTCATAGATTTCTTTACGATAATTACACTTATTTTACTCACTGACTCAAATTAGTCTTACTTAGTCACAAGAGTGACTCGAAGAATACCTTTTCACATTCTTATTATGCAGACATGAAACTATTTTAATGCAGAAAAGTGAATTAAATACTGTTCAAATGATGGAAGAAATGAGCTGTTTTGAATGCAAACGTTGTGATGTAAGCAAAAATAAATTTATTTTTGAGAAAATTGAATTTTGTTGACGTTTTTGTATTGGATTCACTGAACATCTGATACACATTCTCTTGTCATATCTAGAGAAATAATTGAGGTAGATTTACAGCATTTTATCACAAAACAGATTGAAGGTAGTGAAATGGTGGTGAAAGTGCGATTTGTAAGAAAATAAATAAATAACTTACACCACCCTTGCATTTATAACGGTTCAAGCAAGATGCTGTTGCTCTATCTAACACACTATAAGAAATAAGGCTACACTAAACTGTAATGTTAGGCTGCATAAAATTTATAGACATTCTTTTTTTATGTTTCTGGAGGATTTCTCAATGAACTTTGACCTATTTTAACAGGCAGAGAGGTATTATCGAACTATCAAAACACTTAGTTATAGTGAAGCGTGAATCTCAGCCAGATTATTTTTAAGACTACAGCATAGTGAACACTAAAAGAAAAACAAATGAAAGAAAAATAAAAGAAAGGAAAGAAAAAATAAAAAAAAGAATGAAAAGAAAAAGGAAAAAAAGGAAAAAAGAAAAAAGAAAATGAAAGAAAAAATAAAAAAGAAAAAAGGAAGAAAAAAGAAAATATATATATATATATATAATATAAATATATATATATAATATAAATATATATAATATATATATATATATATATATATATATATATATATATATAATATATATATATATATATATAATATATAATAGATAAATATACATATATCATATATAATATATATAATATATATATATATATATAATATATATATATATAATATATATTATTAAATATATATATTTATATATTATATATATATATATATATATAATATATAATATATATATAATATATATATATATAATATATAATAATAACTCTAAATAATAAATATATATAATTATATATATATACATATATGATATATATATATTATATATATATATATATATAATATATATATATTATATATATGATATATATGATAATATAATTTGAAATTGCTAATACCACCTTTATTAGTTTTATTTCATTCTAATATATAATAATTATAATAATAATAATTAATAAAAGCCTGTAATTACCATTTGAAAAAATGCAAGCTTTAAAAAAGCCTGTTGTCTGAAATTTATGTTTCTGAGTTATGCCTATTATATAGAAGAATTGTCTACACCATATATATAATATATATATAGTATATATATATATATATATAATATAAATATATATATATATATATATATATTTTTATTATATATATATATATAATATTATATATAAAATATATATATATAATACGGTAATATATAAATATAATTATAATATAATAATATTATATCATAAATATATATATATATATATATATATATATATATATATATATATATATATATAACAGATTTTGATTAAAAGAAATCGAATCATGGAGTAGTGTAGAGTGACGGTGAAACATTCAAATCAGATATTCCAGTGTGTTGGGCGGATACACACAAAACTATCTTCCATAAAAGATAAACCTCCACAGTCAATTACCAACGATTTTTTGGGTGGAGAATTTATATTTCAAACAATCTGAGAAACTGTTGTACTGACCAGGAGTGGAACGAAAACAACGGCGGACAATAGCATAAGATTTATCTCGTTGTTTATTCCAGAGGAGGTACATACCTTTTCCGAGCTCACAAACATTAGAGTATAATGAACGGATCAAGCGAAGATATTGAAGATTTAAAAAAATTAATACAGCTTAACATCAACATGGATCCCCTAGAAGGAATCATACATTCGATCAAAATAGCGAAACAGCCATAGGGAGGAGGGAATATTAAAATAGAAGCAATAGAAAATGTCTCATCATGGAAACTCTGACCAATAATAATAGACTGGATATTAATCCAAGTATTGAAGAAAAATGCAGAATACCAGAAGTAATGTTTCTAGTCCTACACAGACCAGATGCTCAAGATTGGAAATTAAAGTCTACGAGAAAATATACCAAAAGAACATTTAATAAAATTACTGGTGGGATCCAAACAGACTCTGTACTCTACAGATTTGACAATGAGTTTAAAATATTCTCTGAACACAAAATATCTATCAACTGCGAACACACATTACCTACAACCGGATCAGATGAAGAACCAATATACTGAAATCAACAAAGGACAAAAACAATCTCTACAAGTTCATCCTACACCTAAACAGTGGAAAGACCTTTGGTGTCCCTAAACACAATCACCTTTCCAAAAAGGCACGAATGGATTAAGACCAAACTGAACCTACTTCATCCACAGAAAAGCCCCACCAGCAGGACATATCAACGTCTTCACAGTAACAATTTCAAGCGCAGGACGAAGAATCCAATAAGACCTTCCGGACGTATTTGGATGAAGCACATATGCATTTGCAACAAACAATAAGAGATACGGACTCTCATCTCCTCCGTAAAGGTATATATATATATATATATATATATATATATATATTTATATATATCATATATAATATATAATATATATATATATATATAATATATACTATATTATATATATATAATATATATATATATATATATATATATAACATTGGAGGTGGAATCAATTTTTAGATACTTTATCAAAAACTGCA
>JABUQX010050096.1:0-5000 GCA_015478945.1 Trachelipus rathkii
GTGGATTGAGATGTTTTAATTGTTATCAGGATGGGCATTTAGCGAAAGAGTGTCAGGAACCAATATCGTGTGTGAAATGTGGTAGAAAAGGCCATGAGGCCAAGAAGTGTCAAACTCGGGATGAAAATATTAAGAAATGCATGTACTGTCGCAGGTGGGGACATGAGGAAGACACATGTTGGTGGAAGAAAAGGGGGTCAGACAAGCAAATGAAAGGTGAACAGAGTAATGTATATTTGAATAATTCTGTGAATGAAAGAGAGAAAGAAGGAATGATAGAGGCTATATTAGACACTGGAAGTAACAGTACAGTTATTGGAAGAGAATGACTAGAAGAAATATTAAGAAATCTAAACAAAGAAGAAATAGAGAGGATAAGAGAGAGTGAAAAAAGAATAGAAAAGACATATAGTTTTGGGGGTTCCGATTATAAGGGGGAAAAAAAAGACTACAAATACCTGTAGATCTTACGGGAAAAGAGGGGGGAAACACCATTTACATAACGACATATTATATTAATGATGTACACGATAAAGATATACCGTGGTTGATAGGAAGAAAAACATTACAAAAACTGGGGGCAATAATGGATATCAGTAATAACAATATTATTTTAAGGGACATAGGGGTACAAGTAAAGGGAAGGGTAGATAAAACGAAGATATAGTGCGTGGTTTGGGGGGGATAAATGGTGGATAGGGAATAGTGAAAAACAAAACGAAGTCGGAACAAAAACGCCAATTTCTCTGAAATTCACATTAATTGCATTAGTAGAGAGGCATAAAGAAACAATTCGTCGAATATTACTATTGCAGAATATTTAATAAATTCTTGAATTAGGTCTTCAAGCCCACACCTAGTAGACCTGTGGTGGGTTTGGATAGAGCAAACCGTTTCAATGAATTAATATCTATAGATATGGGTGAATTGGAAGGAAAGAAATTTTTAGTAATGATAGATGAGTTGACTGGATTTGTTCAAGCAACCTGGACTGAAGGAAAACGACCAGCAGAGAGAGTAGGTGTTTTTGGAGCTCCGGAAAAAATTCTCTCGGACAACGGAAGGGAATTCCAAAATGAAACAATGGAGGAGATGTGTGAGATGTTTGACATCAAATTATTGGCAACAGCGGCAGAGAGTCCATGGGGCAATGGGAAGTGTGAGAGGATGGTAGGCCTTTTGAAAGAAAATAAGAAGATGGGTACCAAAACAAGAATCTATGCTTAAGATGGGCTGTATACAGTCGAAATAATATACCCAACAAGGGGGGGTACACAGCAAACAATCTGGTATTTGGTTGGAATAAGGGATGGAAAATGACACCTTGGAGTATAGATGACACAGAGGGTTGGGAAGAACGTGCGGTAACAGAAAACGCTCGATATAGAAGAGAGGCCTGGAAAGAAGTAATAAGTCAACAAGCAGAGATGAAACTGAAAAGAGCATTAAATAACAACATCAGGGAAAGTAAAGTACGAGATATGACAATCGGGGAGTGGGTATACTATAAAAGAGAGAATGATAAAAGATGGAAGGGACCAGGAAAGGTCATAGGAATAGATGGGAAAACAGTAGTGGTAAAACAGGGAGGGTCGATTAGATATACGCAAAGAGTACGCATAAACAGATTACAAAGAGCACCCAGGGGAGAAGACAATAAAGATGAAAATGAGGAAGAAACTGACGATCAAGATCCAAATACGTATGAAGAACAAGGGGAGGACATAAAAAGTGAAGGACAATTTGAACATAAAAGAACACAACAGGAAGAAGAAGAAGAAGATAAAGACGACGATGAAAGCGACATCTCTCTTGGGGTAATGACTAATACAGGACAAGAACAAGAGGAGGAAGACCAAGATGAAGAGGAAGTAGAAAAAGAAAGAGATCTAAGTAGATTGAAGAAGGGAGAAAGATGGAAAATGATTGAAAAAGAAACCGGCCAAAAAAAGAGAGTTGAGATAATGAGCAGAGCGGGTAAAGTGAATAGCAAGAAATGGAATCAATGTTACAACACCAAGAATTTGCATGATGGAACGATAACCTGGATAAACCTAAAAGACTTTGAGGAACATGAACACATACCTGAGGAGGAAGAAATACTTTTAGTCGATGTAAGAGATATAGAAGTTATTAAGGCGAAGGAAAACGAGATACAGAATTGGGAAGAAAATGACGTAATGGATGAAGTGGCGGACAAAGGTAGAAAGGGGTTAAATACAAGATGGGTTATAACAGAAAAGGAAAAGAATGGGACAAAGTATTGTAAAGCTAGATTAGTGGTTAGGGGTTTTGAGGAAAAAGGCAATGATGAGGGGAATGAAGCTCCAACATGTGCAGCCGAAGCGCTTAAAATGACACTAGGTATAATCAAAAGGTATAACTGGGAATGTAAGTCGATAGATATTAAGGCTGCATATTTACAGGGAAACAAATTAGAAAGAGAGGTTTTCGTAAAACCACCAAAAGAAGCAAATACGAACAAATTGTGGAAACTACGAAAAGCAGTATATGGTTTGAAGGATGCTGCCAGGGTTTGGTATTATAGTTTGAAGGGAATATTAGAGAGATTAGGGGGTGTGTGTTGTAAATTAGAACCTTCCATATTCACGTGGAAGAACGGAAGCAAGTTAAGAGGAATAATGGTTTGCCATGTGGATGACATATGTTATGGTGGGGATAATACTTTTGAGGAACAAATAATAAAGAAATTAAGAGATTAAAAGTAGTGAGCCAGGAGTTTAAGGATTTCCGGTATATTGGGGTGCAAATACATGATAAGGGAGAATATATAGTCCTTGAGCAGGATAACTACAGAAAAACACTAACAATACCCAATAAATCATCATACAAGGGGGATAGGGTGTTAGATGAAAGTGAAAAAACAGAGTATAGATCAGGGGTGGGACAATTAAACTGGTTAGGCCAGCAAACAAGACCTGAAGTATCTTTCCAAGTGAGTATTTTAGGAAAGAAAATGAAGAAGGGAACAACAGCAGATATGAGAAAATTAATAAAAATCATGGAGAGAACGAGATTAGAGGATAAACACCTTAGGATAGGGACATTAAAAGGGAATTTGGATGTAAAAGTTTTTGCGAATGCATCCTTTAATGGTTTAGGTACGGGAGAATCGCAAATAGGATATATAGTTATTATAGAGGATAGTCATGGGAAAAAGATGCCAATCATATGGAAGTCTAAAGTTGCTAACAGAGTTGTAAGATTGCCATTAGAGGCTGAGGCGATGGGGTTGTGTGATGGATTAGAAATGGGAATATATGTTAGAAAATTATGGGAGGAATTAACAGGGGAAGTACATATGAGACTGATTGGTTTTTCAGATAGTAAATCATTAGAAGTAGCTGTGAAGTCACATACGAATGTACAGAGCAGAAGATTAAGAATTGACCTAACTGTTATAAAGGAATTGTTAAAAGAAGGAATAATTGATGATGTGTGCTGGATAAATGGAAAAGAGCAAATAGCAGATAGCTTGACAAAAGAAAATGGGAACAAAAGAGGACTGTATGAATATCTGAAAGAATGAAAGAAATACATTAGAGAGATAGAAAGGAGGAAAAGAGAGCAGTGTGAGAGTGATGACAGAGAGTGGTCATGCATTGTCATTGTGAGACAATGCATCTTCACTCGCTGCAGTTGTTATGTTTTTCTTATCTTTACAGCTACCTGAAATATTGTCTAATATTGGATAAAATAATAATTAATGTTTGATATATAAGAGTGAAATCATTCCATCTATCCATCTAATTTAATTGATGACACATCAAGTAATAAAAGATACAAGGGTGAATCATTGGTTAATTCAGATCAACAGATCAATCAAAAGGGAATTCAGATCTCAGATTAAGGGTGCCTAAAGAAAGAATTGTACAGATACATATTATATTCTCCATCTTATCATACAATGTTATCATTTTATATCAACATATCTCTATCTTGCACTATCTTTCTTAACGCTTTATTACATATATCATTATAAATCATAAGCATGGCACGTTGTCCTCATCATATATCCTAACTTAACGCTTCAGTCAGTCAAAGAGGATTATAAAAAAAGGTAAGAGCTTCTCTATTTATCAAATTAATAATATTAATAATAATAGATAAATAATAAATAAACTACCTAAAATATAGTTCAAGAGATAGAATAGCATTTAGGTTGCTGGTGGTCCGATTCACCCCTTCATCAATTTTTACGGCGGGGTGAATCGGACCAAGTTAGGCCCCGTGATTTTGCCACTAATACTGTTTGGATCAAAAATTTACTTTGCCAGTTTAAAGCTAACATACTCGAGTGTATACACTGAAAAAATAATTAAAATTCATCCACAATTTTTCATTTTATAATGAAGTTAAAAAAACTCACATTTTTCAAAAGTGAAATTCTATTGAAGGGCATTTTGTACACTAATTTATTATATTTTTTAAAAAATAAAAACTTTTCTAGAACTTAAAGATGATCTGAGGAATAAGGAACTTGTAGTACTACCGTGTGGCTATTAAATAAGCGAAAAAATTTGTTTTTTGTTTTTATTATTTTTTATTTTATTTAGAGTGTACTGAATCACCCCTCTAAAAAAGGCGGGCCCGGTCACCCCGCCCGACGCTATAATATATATATATATATATTATATTTAATATATTATTATATAATATACTATAATATATACAATATAATATAAAAATAAAACTATATATATATTATAATATATATATTATATATATCAGAGTCGGGCGTTCGGCAAATTCAAGGTCGCAATTCGCAATTGCGGAATACAAAATAAAATTGAGGAATTGCGATTGCGGATAATTTGAAAATGTTGTGGAATTGCATGCAGCGGAATGCCTTTATCATTCCGCAATTAGAGGACAACCACAAAAAAATTTGTGGTTTCAGTGGAATGCCACAAATTTGATAGTCGCACAAATGTTTTCGACGTTAGCCATTCCTTTTGTAGCGTATGACAGCAACACCG
>JABUQX010050096.1:10000-35265 GCA_015478945.1 Trachelipus rathkii
TTGAAAAAAAAAAAAATAGTCTCCAATAAACCTTAGCATTTTGAGTACCCCTGATTTTGGACCTAATGATGGTATAATGGTATATAGTATATATATATCACCGTAATATATATATATATATATAATATAGTATATATATATATATATATATATATAGTAATTATATATATATATTATAGTATATTATAATATAGTATATATATATATATATTATATATATTATATATATAATATATAGTATAAAGTATAAAATAAAAGGAAATACTGTAAATGCACCAATTGTGAACATTATATTTTACCTTCGACTGATCCAAAACACTGTTAAAGAAGAAAAGCCAAATAAAGATAAGAAGAGAGAAATCTGCTTAGCAAATCATATTGCAAGGTGTGGCAATTGAGGGCTTGCAAATAGAGAAAAGGCTAAAGAAAGCCAAAGATTAAGTAAAAATAGAAAAATAGAGAACTGCAAGCAAAATATAAGCTAATGCAGATACTTACACAAAATATTGAAGCAAGAAAAACTGACTTTGTTTAAGTTAATTGAGAAGAAAAGGCAAAGTACAGAATTGAACTTCAAGCAACAAAAGGAAGCTATTTGAAGTTGATTTAGGAACAAAGTGCTCGAGTTAAAAGGTTCCACAAAGAAGAAAATTACACTGAGGTGGAATACAAGCAGTTGAAAAATCCTTCAAGCAACTTGTACAATAATAAGGAAGCTATAGAAGAAAACATAGGAACAACCATAACTCTGCTAGAGCAAAGAATTCATAAAGAAGAAAATTAATTGAGGAATTCAAGCTATTGACAAAAGTAACAAATCTTCAAGCAACCTTACTAATAAAAGCAAAGCAGCTCTACACCCTGACTATTATAGAAACCACCCTATAGCCCGTCTTTTCTCAAAAAAATCCTTATTCATCAGTAATTGAAGGTCAGTTTGGTTAAAATCGCTATAAAAATAGCTGGTGTAAATGTGGAATGAATGTAAAAATAACAATGAGTTTACAAAGTAAATAGTTAATTTTAAGGACAATAAAGGAGTTTTCCCAAATAAGATTTATTGAGAGTATTTCATTTTTTATGTATAACTATATTATATTTGTATTTTTTTATTATTTAGAATTTGTACTTTTATACCTATATTTATATTGTTATATAATTTTTTTTAGGACTTGTTCATACAATTCCATTGTCCAAATAAAGAAATGTATCGAACTGCGTCTTAACTTCCTATTGGTGAAAATCAACATAGTTCTTCAATTAAGAAGATATGTTTCAGAAGTGATGATATCAAGATGTGAGGAACAAAAAAAATCCAAAGATCAGTTTATTGCTAAGTATTTAAGCATAGAATAAAAAAAAAATAATAAATAAAATATATACAGGTAAACTTATATAAACAACATATAAAAATTTAACTGTATATATAGTGTTAACAATACAACCCTTCCTTTTTTTTATTATTATTTTAAAAATTTGAATGAGAATATAAGTTTACATTTACATATAATAATAATAATAATAATAATAATAATAATAATAATAATAAATAATAATAATAATAATAACAAAAAATGACTACATCGATGGTAATAGGGAAAATAGACGAAACCGAGTATTCTGAAGGAGGTCTAAAAATGCCTTCAGGAAAATTAGCAGCTGTAACTCACAAACTAAACGAAGTAAAGGATAAACAATGGGGTGCACTTTTAAACGAAGCAGATATATGTTTCAGGCTCAAAGCTGATGAACTCGGATTAAAAATAGAAGTGGAAGCACTACAAAGTTCTTGTAGTAAATTAGCAGCTGAATCTCAAGAGTGATAAAATTCAGCAATGGCTTGCATTAAAATTAAAATCATATCATGAGTTGAAATCAGATATTAGTAAATATATAAATAAGTAAGAGCCAAAATTAAGACCAGAAGATAGTGTGAGCAATTTAAGTAGTAAAAAGTGAAGTACCGGTAAATCCAGTGTGAGATCAAAAAGTTCAATATCATAATCCTTATTATTTGAGATAGAAAGAAAAAAAGCTGAATTAAAGGCAAACCAAGAATATTTGTCAAAAAAAGGAGAACAACAAATTTTAAGTTATATATATAAAAAGTGGAACAAAGCTTGATACAAATGGAAGGAAGGTTAGAAAAGCCAGTTCCAAGTATTAGTGATAATTCACCCAAATATGAGAATGAAAATGAAGGTTTTTTAGAAACTAAAGAAATAAAAAAAAAGAGAGCTGAAACTAACATAATGAAGAGTCCATACTAGTACAGATTTTAAAAAAGCAACTAGAAATAAATAGTAAAAATCCTTTACCAATGTGTGAACCAGAGGTATTCACAGGTGAAGACCCAACAAAATTTAAGGATTTTATTGTAGCATTTAAAACAATAGTAGAGAAATGTAGTAGTGAAATAAACAAACTTCATTATTTAATGAAATATACTAAAGGTCAAAGCAAATAGCATTGTGAGAAGCTGTTTAGTCTAGTGATGGGACGATTAATCGTCATCGTCATTGGCAAAATGAATGCTGAATTGGTTATATAAAGTTGTTTTTTATTCTTTTATTAGTCTGAATTTTTGGATTGAAGAGTCATTGAGTGGGGTGGACTGATTGTGAGTGAAGGATTGAGTTCTGAGAAGGAGAAAAAAAACTGGGCAACTTACCCAGGTGAGCACCATGGGGTGGTGAGGGGCTTATTTTTTGTTTATTAATTATTATTATAATTATTTCAATTTCATTCATATTTAATATTTTGATATTTTTTTTAATTCATAATTCTTTAATTCATTTATTTATTTTTTTGTTTAATAATTATTATATTATTAATATTATACTTTCATAATTTCATTCATATTTATTTAATATTTTTGATATTTTAATTCAATTTATTCTTTAATTCATTCAATTTTGTAATTCATAAGTTATTATTATTATTATTATTATTATTATTATTTTTTTTTTATTGTGATTGCTATGATGCGATATTTTTTTTCTACTACAGTTTTTTTTTTTTTAGCTTAGTCGACGAGCCCTTAGAAACATCCAGAATAATAAGGAAATTGATATTTTTTTTTTACTAAGAAAAGATTTAACGCTTGAAGTGGAATAGAGTGAGATAGAAGGATCAATAAAGGAAATGATAGGGGGTTGAGAATTAAATAGATTTAAAGGAAAGTGGAAATTGGAGACTATATAGTGGAGAATCAAGAAGGAATTGTGTGGAAAAGTAAGAAGGAGTATTATTGGAAAATTGAGAATTGTGTAGGAGAATTGAGAAGGAGTACGATTGGAGAACTATTTAAGACAAGATATTTTATATTTGAGTTATTTTAGTAAGGCTTTGATATATTTTAGGTTTAAGGTTATGGTATATTATATTTTCGAATTGGTTGAGGTATCGGTTTACCTTGTTGTGGTGAGGGGGTTATATTCGCGGGTCACCTTGCAGTGGTGGTTTTTTAATAAAATAGTGTGATTGCTTCGTGTATTTTTCGTTTGATTTTTTTTTTCTGTTTTACTATTGTTTTTATTTATTATTGTTTGTTTTGTTCTCCGATTTTTTTTTCGCAGACCCCACGATTATTGAAATTGTTGGCGACCTCAAAACCACAACAGTGATACTTGCACACCTCCGTATTGGCCACACCAATATCACTCACAGTCACTATATGTCACGGGACCCTCCTCCCATCTGCAAATTTTACTGTCGCTATACCCTGCAGTCTGTTCGACATATCTTCATCGATTGTCCCTAACTGGACTGTATTCACTGTCGTCATTTTCCTACCTTAGGGTCCATAGAACCTTCTAAAAGATTGTCCCATATCTTATCTGAATCTTCCCACTTTAGTAGTAACTATTTTCTTGTATCTCCACGAAGCGAATATTCTTTACAACATATGATCATGTTATGTAATATTAGGACTATTTATAATGTAAGGATATAATTTTATTTTATTTATTTATTTTTTGACTGAATATTCATTTCACGATTCAAATTTTCCTTGACATTCAAATATGTATATGCCAGGACCCACCCACGATGTTGATTTTTTTTTCAACTCAGTGTGGCCGCTTCTTTGTGAGCTGTGGTGGGTCCTGTACATTGACTCAAAAAAAATATTATATCTTCTTTCTTTCTTTATCTACCTTTTTTTCCCCAAGATTGGGAGTAAGGTGCGCTACAAGCATCAGAAAAGAAAACAAGTAGGAGAACATGACAAATGTCGAAAAGAAAGCCCAGCATTACTGCACCCTCTGTGCCATTAACTAGTAAGAACTCGTCGCAATCAGAAAATCCACCCTAGAGCTTCATGGGACCACGATGGATCCACACTATGGTAAGTCGTCAAGTGTAGGGTTCATCCCCTGGCCCAGGTGGCCACCCATATCCCTCTTACAACACCTACCGCCTTCTCTCCTATTCATCGCACATTTCTTCTCGCCTCTGCCCAAACTCACATTATTTCTCTCTTGCAAACATTCCTTTACTGACTCAAATCCACTTTTTTCTTCAGTCTCCACCAACCGGCTTGGTTTCGCCACACACCTCACCACTATCCCCTTCTTACTACCTCCACTTTCATCATCCTTCCCCATGATAAACCATCTAAAGCTACTTTCATTTATTCTCAATCGTTTACCCTTTCTTCACACCAACACAACTCTCTAATATTCATTCTCATTTATTCCAATTCTTCCTCACACCTATGCACCCCTTAAGATTGTCTCATTCTGTAACACATTGAAACTTTATATCTATAGCTACATCTTATTCATGACCATAGTCTCGCTACTATACAATAACACAGGTAACAACATACCTCATGCAAGACCTAGCGCACTTCCAGAGACTTAGTCCTTTTTACTTCACACAAAGAATTAATGCAACCAGCCAACACCTCTACCATTCACAAACTTTCCTACTTCACTCTGCTTCATCCGTTCCCTTCTCATCCAACATATATCCAATATATTTAAACTCAGACACTTGTTTCCCCCAGCTGCTCACCACTAACATAACTTCACACTGAGGGCTATCCTTACTCACAACCATAACCTTACTCTATCTACATTTACTTTCAGGCCCTCCTTTTACATACCATGCCAAATCTCTCTACCACTTCTTCAAACTCTTCTTCAGATTCACTCACACAGAACCAAATCATCCTGTCTATAATAGGTAGGGCACCTCCACTCATCTCCATTCTTCATCTCTAACACCATTTCCTGCCACCCCCACCTCTAATTCTTTCATACCGCCATCATAATCACAATTGCAATAACCAAGGAGCATCAACACAACCCTGTCTCACTCCGCTATTAATACTAACCAATCACCTTTGACACCATTTAATCTCACACACACACGCTACACTATCCTCATACATACTTTTGAATTCCCATTCAGCAAGCTACCTAACCAACACATAATATTACTACACCTGCATAAGAGCCTCCCTATTACCTATCATACGCCTGTTGCAAATCCATAAAACCACTCTTATCATATTTATTCTTTTTCTCCTTCATTTTCTCATTCATTTGTTTTCAATGTAAAGATTTGATCACATCCTCTATCCACTCCTAAACCACCTTGTTCTTCACCAATTCAGTCCTTCAGTCACTCGAACGCACTCTTTCGACCAAAACCAGCATATATCTTCCTACAACACTCATAAACTTATTCCCTATAATTTCTACAGTTCCCCTTCTCTCCCTTACCCTTATTATAAGGGTACTATTACTGCTCTCCTCCAATCCTTGGAACTATACCTCCATAAACCGCTTTATTACACAACCTCCAAATTCAATCAATCTTCACCAACTCTCGCCTCCATTCTTGATCATTTCACCCCAGTAATTTCACTATAACCTGCAGATTACCATTTTTTAACTTCACTCTCCATTACCTCCTCCTTGCTAATGACTTATCCCAAAATACCTACTTCTTTTTTTGCACCATCGAAACAGACCACACAACATTCACTATCACCTTCTTTTTACTGCCAATATTATGCAGATTTCCGAAGTGTTCTTTCCACACTCCCTCAACATCCATTTCATCAGTTACAAAGCACCATCCTATTCATTATTCTAGCAGGTTCCCCTTATTCTCATTCTTAAACCTTTCGCGTTCCTTCCAGAAAGTTCCTAAATATATATATATATATATATATATATATATATATATATATATAATTTTAAATATTTTTATTTTATATATATATATTATATATAATATATATATATATATATATATAATATAATATATTATATATATATATATATATATATATATATATATATATATATATATATATTATATATATATAATATATATATATATATATATATATATATATATTATATATATTAATATTATTATATATATATATATATAGCTATATATATATATATAATAATATATAATATATATCTATATATTAGTATATATATATATATATATATATATTATAATATATATATATATATATATATATATAATGTTAAATCACCTTAATTGCTCTTAGTAGGAGGTTTTCTATGATAATTGGTATAGTTACAAAAATGTTAAAACAAGCAAATCACACTAATAAACAGCCAATACATGAACACACAATAGAACATACTTAGGTGCATGCAATACAATCTCTCCCAAAAAGGTTTTACTTGCAGAAAATCCTACAGAACTGAGATTCAAACCTTATAATGAGCTCAAAAGTAGGACTTAAACTAAAATTCTGTGAAAATCTCTACCAAATCACCAAATACATCAAACAAACTTTCCCATTGGATAATACCAACTCAGATCAGCTAAGGGCAGGTGGTAAACTGCCCCACTACCCATGAATAGGGACTTGGTAAGAAGTGGTATTGACAACTATATAAAAAATTGTTAAATGCAGCACATTTCACTTCATTGGATGATATGATTATAAACAGAACATTTAAACTACAAAAAAGTATATATGTTTTTCTCTCTCTCTCATTTTTTTCAACACTAATTTATAGTTCAAATAAATGATAATTTGAAAAAGGTTTCAGTAAATTTTTACTTCAAATGTGATTAAGATGGTAATTTATTGTCCTCCTGAGATTTTAAATGTTTCTATTTCTAATATTTAAAATCAAAGTTGAGAACATAAACTTAGAAGTGATTAGTAAAGAATAAGAGGTCTTTGAGTCAATACCATTCTTTGCATCATATGAATAAGTGTACATTATATTCACATAGTACGTAGTGAATAACGGCTTTTAGAATTAATTAAGTTATGATCATCTAAATTAATATGAATCAATTAGCTGTTAGGTAAGATATTACATGAGTCATTACATTACACTATATATATACTAGTTATGAACAGGCCATGTCTCTCTCATTTAATGTTTGCGATTAGATTCAATACTAAGTATATTATATTTTATTGTATAGTAATAAATATGTATTATGGCATAAGGGTATGACATGTGGCGTTATCAATGTTTGATTATTACTCTATTATTATCAGTCCGCAGGGCACAATAGCGCGAGAATGCAGAAGTATTTCTCTCTAATTAATGTCGTTTCGGAAGGAATACACACGGTAAAGCTAAGCATTTTAGTCTCCCAAGAGCTTACATCACATAATGATATACTTTATATATAACTGGATCCTAAATTTTATGGTAATCTATTAATCTGGGACCTAAATTATATCAGTAATTATCTATTAATAAATCAGAATCTATACAATATCTAATCCAGTACGTATATATATACCAATTATGTTCTTATAGTTATTGATAATTAATATTTGTGACATATAATTATCTTAGCAATATTTATATATAATAACTTCTGTAAATCAAATATTAGAAATATATGTTTATATTTATATATAATTATATGTTTTTATTTATATTTTACTTTATAATTTACTTTTATATTTTAATATCTTTAAAATTAGATATATTTATAATAACTACTATTATTTAAATTAAAAGATTATTTCATTGTTATTTGATTATGTACTATGAGGGTGTGTGTGGGTGTGTTTGTGAAATAAATTTCTTGAATATTTAATGTTTATTTGTTTTATTATTTAGAATGTCTCTCTCTTATTTGATCACTAATTAATACCACAGTTAGCTGTGGATAAGTTACAGAGTATTGCATCTATCAGGATCTCAACACTTGGCGAACAATTCTACATTGGCGCTAGATAGAGTCGCGATAGTTGGAAATATGATAAAGTTTTCGAGACGCTATGTTCTCCAAGAATAAAGTAGTTGTTGAGAGGAGAATTCCTGCTAATATACGGAAGAGGAGGATTTGTTAGTAATAAAGTTGAAGCGTGCAGTGTAGTGTCCGAGCACCACGTGCAGAGATTAGAGAAAACGAAATAAGTGTGTACCGAATGGAGAGTATATGAATTGGTGATATGAAATAGTAACTAGAGACTATAATGATCTTAGTATAGCAAAGCTAAAGTAAAAAGTAGCTCGTTTTCATTAACAAATTAATCTAGGGGAAGCGGCAGTGATATTCACGCATCTGAACTAGATACACCTTCATGAGACAGACTCCGGTGAGTCAAGCTGATCTCGATAAGTAAATGGTGATTTGAGTGAGGGAAAGGAGTTGACGGGCATTGACGAGGTAATATCGTAGGATTGTTATAGGACGTCACTGCTATTTGTCCACAAGTCGGTACGCTAGAAGAATTATCGGTATACGAATATCTGATGTTAGTCATAGATTTACTCTTATATACTATAAAAGAATTCGTCGATATCTGTAATAAACGCAGATTAATTCATTTTAGCACTCGCGCACTTATAGTGTTTGAATACCTGTAATTTTATATATTAATATAATTATATATAGTAATAAGTAGTAAAATAAGAAGATCAAAATTATTATGTAATTTATTTCACTTTATTACTGAAATGCATAATTTAATCAACTTTGAGCAAATATTCACACTTCTAACATTAGATAAGGGTAATCAAGGAAATTAAAGAAATTGCTCTCAATATCTTGAGAATAACTGCTAAATGCTTCTCATTTAAAAAAAAAAATTTATATACCTTTAAATTTAATAAATTATTTACCGTTGCAACTACAATAGAAATATAATTATATATATTAATATTATATCTATATATAATATATTATTAATTATATATATATATTAATATCTTATTAATATATATATATTATATATATATAATTATTATATATATATATATATATATAATTAATTAATATATTATTATTATATATATAATTAATATATAATAATATATAATTATATTAATTATATATGATTATATATATAATATATATATAATATATAACTGTATATATATATAATATTAATAGTTGGAAGATATGCCATTTCAATTTTGAATTTCGTCTATATTCATTTTTTCTATTATTTTTTCATCTATGCGCAGCTATATATGTAAATTTGATTATATTTATTTTTATAGCGCCACTCTATCTTTACTAGTCTTGATGGGTATTTATATCTCTTCTTATAAGGCTAGGCCTAGGCTATAATAACCAGTAAGATATTTTATCTTGGCTTCTCAAAACTTTTCTAATTATTCTCTTTAGACCCGAAACAAACTATAAGAAGGAAAAATAACTCGTCGATAATACTTGCAAAATCGCTTGCCTCAACTATGTTATCGAACCACACAATAAACTAAAATTTACTTTTGTCCTCCATCTCTCCGTAAAAATATCTCCCTCTTTCTGCTCTAGAGTCGGCATATGTTCCTGTTCATTCTCTCTAGTCTCAGTTTAGCATCGCTATGTTACTATCTCTGTTAATTCTCTCATTCTCTTCAAATCTCATTCATCATTCGAATAATCATACAAAATCTAAAAATACAATTATAAAAATATTCAAAGATTCAAAATACAAACATCAACATGGCCAATAAGAAAATCCAAATTTTAATTACCTTAAAATATATGTTAAATTAATCTCGTATGTTTCGCTTTGGTCTGCATCCTCTCTTCGTATGGTTATAATTTGATTAATATACACAACTTTTGTTTTCTTTATACTCTATATTCTGATCTAGCACCTATCACGAAGTATTACTATACTGCGTTTCGTGGGTACTTATTCACAATGCTTGTGACTATATCTTTCTAGTAGGTATATACTTTATCCAGCTAACTCATTTTCCACAATATTTCAACGTATATTCCTGAGCTCATGTTTTTCCGTATGATGTCATTTATGCCTTTATAGAACTTATTAAGTACTAATACTACTCATGTACAATTTGTAAGGCTCAGACTATCTATTCTGCTAGTAGCTAACTTATATTCATTGTAATAGATATATTTACCTTATACCCTGAGTGCCTCATACATATTATATAGTTAATATATTTCATAGATTTTTTATACCCACACTACTAACCTATACGCTATATCATGATAACTATATTTATATACTTAGTATGTTTTTTCGGTGATCCTACTTTATCAGATTTGGACTTCACAGGACGAACATCATAATATCACAAAAATTGTAACGTAAATTCATGGATTTGAGGTTAACGTACATTAGAAACTTTTATCTTTCCAGCTTTTCCTACTTTCATGTTTTCTCTGAGCGTTTTTCGGATTCTTATCATGATAGTCATTTTAACTCATATAACTTAATCAGAAAAAGGTTTAAACAAGAATTGACACATATTTTTGTCGCATGTCTACTAACTTATCTCAAGCTAACTTTCATGCCTCTTCTATGCTGCTTTAATATGAGTAGCTTGGTCTTTATTTATTTTTCTCGCAGGTTTATCTGTTATATCTCGGTATTACTTCTTGTATAATGGCTGTCTATTCTGATAGAAACACCCTTGACATAATAACAGTTCTACTTGATTTAATTGTAGAGTTCTGTTATATATTTTTTTTGTAGTTTGTTATCTCGAGTCGTGGAGCCTTCGGCCCCCTACAACGCTCTACTTCCATGTTTCCAGCTTCACTTAGATAGCGGCGGAGTGCTACTTTCAATGCTTCTGCGTACTTCCCGTCACGATATCCTCTTCAGGGAGGTCTTTGTAGTGGTGTTCATTGATATGATAATAAAACTAACAAGTAGCCTGCTCATTGCTAACTCTTCAATTTTGAGTAATATTATATTATCCGTATTAGTCATCAGCTCAGCGAAACTCTCCACTTAATTAAATCATCTTGAACATAGAACATAATATACTCTAGGAATTCTAAAAATATGTCTAACTCTATTCACACAATGCTATTATAGACTTAGTTATTACTCATAATAATATAATAATATAATAATAATAATAATAGTGTAACTATTATTATTATTATTCTAATTCCGTAGTAACTATACTAAATATAATATAATATATTATATTCACATAATGAGACAGTCGTAACTCATGGTCTTAGTTTCAATAGTATAGTTCATACTTAAAAATTATAAATGTAAATACACGCCTAATAAATAAGAGAAAACTCTGTCATATGCAATAATAGATTGTACACAAGGCCCGTGACTAAATTTCGAGATTGTCGCTCTTTTTCCTATATGCTGTTGATCGTTCGTACGCTCTCCTACGTATAAACGGAGTCGTGCTCCATTCTGTAACTATACTGCTCAGTAGACATTTATATATATCTCAGTTATGACGTCATCACTCAATATTCTTAATACTACTTTACCTCGAGCTTAACTTTATACCGTACATGTTTTTCCACAGCTACTTTCCTATAGCTATCATTCCATGTTTTTCCAGTACTTTCTGAGTGTTTTTCTTAATAAATAAACTAATCAATTTACAAAGGTCAATTGCAATACAAAGGATCAGAGGCTCATGTAACATATTCTAGTGTTTTTCTTTATTAATAAACAGCATGAGTTATTTTTGCATAACATTTTGCACTTTAGGTTATTTTACTAGAATCCTAATCTTTTTTTTTTATATTTCTTTTTATTATATTTGACGCTACTATTATATTATCAAAGTGGAATCCTTATATATTACAGCATATATAACTAAAATGATTAGAATAAATAAAGATAACCAACAGCATCGTAATCAACGCAAACAGTGCAAAAGTCCAATTATTTCAATTAATTTAGGTAAGTGGGTCTTAATATATTTGAGTGTCACTTTGGAAGGTATATGTAGTGTGTATTGAGTTGCTCAATAATTAAAATTTTCATGAATATATTGCTATGTGGGAATTCAGTAGATGATATATTAATAGTATGGGACTATATATATATATATTAACATATAACTAATATACATATATTTTAATTCAAATAATTAAGTTGCTATAAAAAACAAATTTAAGACAGAATACTTTTAATCTGCACAACTTATGCTGTAAAAAAATATAGTCCGCAAAAAATATACACTAATCTACAAGTATATCCCTTTAAATTGGTGTGTAATAACATATTTATTTTCAGATAATATTATTTATTAAAAAATTTATTACTAAAAATTCAAAAATAACTTTATTAGAATATAATAAATTATATATAAACTATCATTTATATAACTAAGTCAGTGTGACGTCACTGATCAAAAATAGTGCAATATATACCAATTTTTTGGGTTCTAACACAGCCTTATTTATAATATATATACTGAAGAATAGCTATGTAGTGGGCATATATTTTATTATATAACTTAGTCTACATTACAAAAACAAGGTAGGATAGATATTCTTATACTATTCTCAGAGTAACAGTTAACTTATATAATATACTATATATATATATAATAATATATATATTTATATATATATTATATATAATACTAGCTCTACTACACTCTAGGGTATAATAACATCAAAACTAAGAAGGTTGTGTGTGTTAGTGTTGATGTTTTTAGTTTTAGTAGGGATTATGATAGGTAAGGTTAAGATAATAGCGTTGTACTTAAGCTATATAATAAGTCTGTCGCCTATCTCGCAACTTTATATAATTTAAATATTAGGGTGTGTAACTCATCATTGAGTAGGAGAGTGCAGAAAGCTTCTATATTATTATATCATTTGTAATAATGACTTTTACTTTCTAAGATTTATTAATAGAGTTTTTTTGTATAACCAATATTATAATCAGATTTAATTATGTTATCAAGTTGTTGAGTAACATCATCATATGTGACATACATAAATTTAATAGTTAGTCAATCTTTCTTGTATCACTACCAAACATTTGTATACTACTGTTGGCTGCTGATTTAAATCGTTCTTCTCAGCGAACTGTAGACACACTTAGTATAACTGTTATTTTTTATGTATGGTAGCTATGTATGTTATCGATTGCACTTTTAGTCCTCCCCCAGTGAATATGAGATTACCCTAATTGACGTGAATCTGATCAATGTCAACCCTCACATTGACTTGATAATCATACCAAGGTTACACTTCCAAATCTCCTGCTACTATATACCCGCTCTATGGATCTAACATTACCGGCTACATACTTCCGTTATTAAGTAAATATTTTTTTTAACCACATTCAACTCCCTACTATTACCTTAAACATATTCTGTAGCGATGGATATTACCTACCTTGAGTACCAAACAAAATATATCTGTATCTACCATCATAGTCAAACTATCTATAATGTTAATCAGAAACAACAATATATACTAAAAATGTTTTCAACAGACCAATGCTTCTCACTATATATTACTTATATACTACTTCCGTTATATTTAAGTAAATATTTAATATAATATATATATAATATATATATATATATATTCTATATATTTAATATATATTATATGTATATAAACCTCAATCATAATATATATACAAAGCTATATATTTATATATATAAATATATACTAAATATAGCATATAGCAGTTTTTAGATCTATACTAGGGTGTAACGTACTATATATATATATATTATATATATTATATAATATATTATATAACAGATATTGGAAATTAATACAAAAGTAAAATTTTTATTTTTCTTCTCTTAAAAAAAATAAAAGGAATTTTAATTAGAATCGACAGCTTAAATCTAATACCTTGTTGTCATTAGTCAAAAGTTTTATTAAAATTTAATTTACTTATATAAATAAAATATATTATATGGATATATTATATAGTAACAAACTTCCAGAAATCCTTTGCTTTTCCATATTACAATATAATCAACAACATTGACATATGCCCTGATACAGGAAGTCCTATAATTAACTAACGCCCCCGTAACACCATATTTAATGTGATATATATGAGTAATCGTTATTCTGACCTTAATATATTAGGATCAATCAATTTCAAGGGTTCACCTTGACACTGCAAATGATG
This sequence comes from Trachelipus rathkii, assembly GCA_015478945.1. NCBI lineage: Eukaryota > Metazoa > Arthropoda > Malacostraca > Isopoda > Trachelipodidae > Trachelipus > Trachelipus rathkii. The sequence continues at coordinate 24,345 of JABUQX010050096.1, forward strand.
TAACATTTATTATGGATATTCTAAGCAATAAAGTATAATATAATATTATATATCTATATATACTCACTCAATTGGATATGATATAACCAGTTCTATGTATAATGTTTATAATATGATAAGGTCCTTGACCTAGTAAAATAATATGAGCTTCAACGCAGATGTAGTTATCTTTGGGTAGTGATTTTCATTAAATCTGACACTTATTATCATTAAATTTCACCGCTTACAAACTTGCTACAATGTGTGAGTATAGATTAGACCTCACTTATTGACTGTAAGAAATCATATTTTATAGGTGTAATCATTAGGGTCATTTGATTGATTAAAAAACCTAAGGTAAGTTTTATCCTATATATAATAATATTGTGTATGGTAGAGTTGGGTGAGGTATAATATGTTTCTATACCATCGACTGTATTATACCGGCTCGATGCAAAAACTTAGATAGCTCTTGTTTAAAGTAGTTTTAACCTTTCCAGCCTCCTCCATCTGTAATTCCGACTCATATCTTCGTCTCCTATAATAGCAAGATTGCCAGTAGGTTTCAGTTATTCCTCATTTCCTTTATTAGTAATAATTATTTAATTGACACTGCTGCCTGGTATATAGGTGAACTGATCCGTGGTAATGAATTGATGACTGTCACTTCAATGAAAGCCTTTAGCTATGTAGCTGAATGTTATACCTATGAGAAAACGTATACATTTCCCTTCTCAATAAGACCTATGACCTATATTCCTCAGAATGTGCTCATATTATATATATATACCATGTTATCCTACATTATAGATATGCCCTTTTCGTAAGCTTACTCCTATTGCACTGTCAAATACCTACTGTTCATATTGAGATCCCTTTTCTCATAAATAGAGGAGGAGGTTAAGTGAAACAGAGGTACTACTTTTGCTCATAATCTCTATACTTCCAGGGGTTATAGTTTCTTTAGACTTGTTTGGTATGATTGCAATCTGATTATTAGCTCTGGAGTTTCTGGCAGGTATATATAATAGGTCTATGTAGACAAAAAATAGCCTTCAAGATATTTTTGAGTCTAAAAAAAATACCTCCAATAATAGAGACATGTGACTATTTGAATCATCCACTTAAATATTATATGAAAAATTCCAGTAAGTATATAATATTTTATATAACGGTGTGCATAAAGCGTAATTTCTTACAAAGCATTGGTTAACCTAGTGTAATATATATATATAATAATATATCTATATTATATAGTTATAATTATATAAGTATATATTCATATTATTTAATATATATAATATATATTATTATAATATATATTAATTATATATATATATAATATATATATATATATATATTATATTATTATATATATATATATATTATATTATAATATTAATATATAATATATATATAATATATTATACGGTATATATATATATAATTATATATATTAAATTATATAATTATTTATATATTAATAATATATTATATATTATATTATACAATATAATATATATACTATATATATAAGTATATATATTTATTATTATAATTATATATATTAATAAGTTATATATATTATATTATATAATATATATATATATATAATATATATATATAGGTCATATTATAAATATATATATATTATATATTATATTTATATATATATATATATCTTATATAGTGATATAAATATTATACTATCTAATTTTAAATTATAGCGCAAATGTACCATAATAATAGATTTCACACTGGGGTTACGCTCTAATAAAAAAGCACAGAATGGCAGAGGTTAATATTTTAACTCAAGGGTTAAATCAATAAAGTGAAACAGTCGGAGTGTTAAGCATTGCTTTTGCATTAATAAGTAGTCGACCGATCATACTTATTGAAGTAATCAAAGTACGATTTGATATAATATTAGTAATATATATTTTTAAATAATAAAATAAAATAACAAGTAACAGATAGACCTTAGTGAAACACAGAATATATAACACTAAAGATTAGTAAACATATTATATATATATCTTGGGCAGAAGCAGAGGTAAGTAATTTTTTCCTTACTTTCTGGGGCCCTTACTAGACAATATAAAGTTTATTAGGTTCATCTCAGACGGACAAGACGTTGATTGAGTATAATATATATAACATGCACTTTAATACATCTACATCTCACCTACTTCTCTATTATCCTACACCAATGATAACATCAGTACTTCCATATCAGTAATGTAGAATATGTTTATAAATATATTAAATAAACAACTATAATTACAAAAAGTAAAATTTGATTAACGAACTTATCAGCAAATATTAAAGACTAAGTAATAATAGTATATACCATTTAAATGTGGTCGAAATTATTATAAATATTTTGTTTACTAAATACCTCTTCAAAGATATGCGGTATATTACCAGTGATATCACCTCTCACTCATATACTCACAATATAGTTGTTAAAGCAATCAGGAGAACACATGTTTGGATACAAAGTATAATAATGTAAAGAAAGTTATAGAAGTAAATAAATAAATAAAGATATTATAAATCTGAAAAATTAGTAAGAGTGTACAGATATCTAAGATGTTAATTAAATAGTTTACTAATTAATCATGGATTCTCTTGCATTTTATAAAAGTGAGAATATTAAAAAGAATTTCAAATAGCAAAAATATAGTGATATTTAATTATTATATAAATTTTACATTTTCCTGAGAGTAAATTAAATAAATATCAAACTTAACGTTTCTATTAAGCAAAAAAATACTTGAAATTGTGTATTATTGTTAGGAATTTTTGGTAACAAATATAAATTATTTCTTTTGTCATTCTTTTTTTTATTTATCATCTTAAAGTAAATGTAATTTAACTTAAAATAATATAAGAATAAATACTATTTGTGTTGTGGTATTGTATGTGTGTTTTAGATGTTTGGGCTGTGTGGTGCTCGATGTGTGAGTGTTGCATGGGTGTAGTATCTGTGCATGTGTGTGTGTGTGTGTGGTTTGTCGGTGCTCAGGGGTGTGGTCGCTGGCCTGTGTGTTTTGGGTATATCTCGTGAATCGTCGAATCGATGAGCGTGTATATCTTTTATGTACGATGATTAATTTTATAATAATGATAAATTAAAGTATTGAGATTAATTTTAATTTTGTTATTTATCTTTTATTTCTATTAATGAAGAATTGCATATTATTTTTTGTTTTTCATTTTATTCGAGAATCAAATCGAGTTTTTAACAATATTAATTTCTGACCTGGCAATAGTTGAATGCGTACAATGCATATCGATGATTGTTATGCCCAAATTCAATCCAATCGGGAGATTGCCTGTGATCGTTGGGTTGTTGCTGTGAGGTTCTTATCCCAACATGAGTTGTAATCCTTTTTTGATTTAGCGAATTGTTGTTATTATTTCTCGCTAGCTTTAATACTAACTTAAATTAAAGTATATATGAGGCCTTCCTGTAAGTTAATAAGTTGTAACTCGACAGAGTACATACACCCCATGATTATAGTGAATTATGTAATAATGTAAAAGAAATAAGTGTAGTGTGCGATCTCTTTAGCCAAGTGATAGTCGAACTAATTCTCAGGTTTGGAAATGGAGGGTAACCAAAAAGCTTATTATGTGAGTCTCACAAGGAAAATGTGGTTACTCATTTGTGGATCGTTAAGTCAAGAATGTTTGTGCTCAAAAAGAAAGTCATAAAGTTTTCCTGATAACTGATGTGTAATTTTATTAGGAGTTAGCTTGCTCATCCATTAAGTAACTGCTAACCAGGTTGGGCAAAAAGGGTTTCAAGGCTAATCAAAGCTTGCATTGAAGAAATATAACATTTAAGTGTGTGCATATAATCTCGACTATATAGTTTGTTTATCGGTTTTGATACTGTTATTGGCATCTACTTTTAATCTTATTGTACTATATTTCTTAGATACATTGGGATAATATATATTATATTTAATTGATAATGAAATTAATAATAATATATATAAATAATTAATAATGATGAAATTTAATCCATTAATAATTCTAAATTAATGTATATGAAAAGACATAATATACACATAATATATAATAATAATAATCAATAATTAATAATAATTTTAATATATAATGACAATTAATAATATATAATAATAATAGTAATAATAATTAATAATTAATATATAAATAATATATTAATCTATGATAATAATAACACAATAATTAGTATATCAATATGTTACAAATAATAATAATAACAATATAAATGTATTTTATTTTTGCTAGGTCAGGTTATACTATTCATTTTATCTAAATATGTAAGAAAGAGAATTCTTAAAGAATGTTCTAAAATTAGCTGATGAAAATATTGTGGGGAGGGGGGTTATTAATATTATTATCATCACTACCATCACAATCACCATCACTATTACCACCATAAATAATATAGTTAATATACACTAGATCTAATAATATCTTCATCCTTATCACTATCAATGAACATACTAGAATCGTGTTGATCGTTGATTCCGTCCTCGTGAATGTCCGAATTTTAGTTTTAATTACATGACTCAAATAAGATTTCTCTGGTTTTATTTCTCTGCGGTTTGGTACGGTGGGGTCTCGTCTTTAATCTATGATGCATGATTATTATTCCTTTTCTATTCGGAGGGCACGTGTCAGATTGTCACACATTTAATACTTCTTCAGATTTTTCCAATCAATTTTACTAAGAGGTTCTAGTCCATATTCCTCTAGCAACTCATGTGTTTGAAACAACTGCTATGTTTGTTGCCATGATATAAGATGAAGTATCTTGGAAGAGAGAGTGATTTACGATTACATGTTTTTTTACTTTCTTGAGAAAAATTTATTTATTATATTATATACTTATATATATATATGTATATAGATATATTAATTATTATAGTATTATAATAATATATATATATATATTACATATATTATTTAATTATGAGGTTAATGCAATGATATATATATGAATATATAATTATAGAAAGATATTTATAATAGTAATTAAAATATATATTATATATATTAAATGTAAGATATATGTATTTATATTATTCTCTAGTCAAAAATAATATATATATATATATATATTTATATAGTATATAGTATATATCTATCGATATATATAATATATATTATATATATATATATTATATCTTGAGTATAATATATATTAATAATCTATTATTTCTCTCAGCTAAAACCTTATGATATATGCTCCTCCTCCAAATTCGTTGAATATTTTTTGACATGGCTTACGACAACAAGGCGGGTGTTGTTCAACAGCATTTATTGCTGAGAGAATAATATGAACGAACCTCTAAGTAAAACTGCGTGCATGTAAAAGAAATAGGTGTTGACAATCTGACACTTGCGAATAGAATAGGAATAAATCAAATCTGCGATTAAGGAGAAAGAGCCACCGCACCGCGGTAGAAATAAATACCTGGGGAATTTTCTATATAACTATATCAATAAAAATATTATATATTATATATATATATATATATAGTATATATATACTTTTTTTTATTTTTCCTGATTATTGATAGCATTATTATAATATATTATATATACAATGGGTAATTATATATTATAGTTATTGATATATAGTTATTTTCTATTAGATTAAACATATATTATATATATATAACATATAGTAATTATATTTATTATCAATATATTATATAATATTTATAATAAAATATGTGCATACGAGGATCGTAAATTATATTTTTGATAATATATTATATTTTATTATTATATAATTATATTATAATATAATTATACTATCACATATATATATTATATATAATATATATATAGGCTCTTTCTGTAGTGGTTTAAGCCAGGAGTACTAATAATAATATAATTATTGTAGCTGGTGGTTGTTGTTTATAATTTATTTTAATAATTATCATTATAACTTTTTATGCTATCATTATACCTAACCTTACAGTAACCTAACCTAACCTAATCTCTAACCATGTAACTATCCTAACCTTACACTAATTAATATCCTAAATTAACCTAACTAGATTTTTAACGTAGGTCAACCATCTTATAACATGTCATACACTATATAATATATTAATATATTATTATTAATATTAATATTATAATATATATATATTATATATATATAGTATAAAATAAATATATATATATTTATTATATATAGTAACTTTCTAAATTTAATAAGCAATTCACACTCCAAAGGCATGCCTAACTACAAGGAGGGGAACTTTCTAGGTAATTTTTAACCTAGGATCCGAACTAGGTTATTCAAACCTCGCGTACTAGAGCATCTTTGCACGATGTGGATCCCGTGCTCTCTACGTTTGTGCACGGTATTATATTATAGTTCAATTAATAATATATTAATATCTTAATAATAATAATTTCCTCACTATATTATATGATAATTATATATATAATATTATATATATTATATATATATACCTATAGATTAATTATATATATTATTATTTAGTAATATATTATATATACCTTTATATATAAACCATTAAAGCAAATAATAAATTACTATAATATTATAAAGAGTAATTAATTATATATTAAGTATATACATAAGTATATTAATATATATATATTAAGTATATTAAGTATATTTAAGTATATAAATATATAGTATATATATATATAGTATATACACGGTATTAATTCATATATGGCTCTAATTTTTATTTTTATTTTGATATTAAATAAGCCTTGAAAATGGATTGTAGTTAATTTGATGAATTTTACTTACTATATAGATGATTTATACTTATCGTTAATTAGGTGAAAACTGATCAGTAATAGTATTAAGAAAAAAAAGAATTTGCCTAAAAAAAAAAAAACAACATTAAAAAAAATGATTTTTTAAATATATAAAAAAAATCAAGTAAAAAATAAGATTGATTAAAAAATAATTTGATTTTTTTTCGTGCCATATGCCCATAGATAAGTAATAATATATATATATTATATTATAATAACAATATATATTTATAAAATACTATAAATATATATATATTAGATTATAATGTGTATATATTCTATTAATATATATTTTATATAATATTATATATTACGATATATTTATATAGCTACTATATTAATAATTATTTATATATATAATATAATAATATAAATTTATTAATTATTTATGTATATATATATTTATTATAAAGATTTAGATTTTTATATTATATTAGTATTAATATATTAGCTCTACTTTGTTTATATAGAGTAAATATAAACTAATTGGACCATAAAATTGAACGAAAGCTCTTATGATTCACAGTCAAATATGGATTTCTTCCCGTTTAATCGATAGTTTTTTTAATATCTTTCCTTACCCATGTCTTGGATGGCGTAACCGCAGTGCACATACTACGCTGTTTTATGACTATCTATGCTAATCTATTCTACACAATCATTGCTACTGTACTGGGATAACATGTTCTTAAATGTGTTTGTGTGAGTATGTGGATATTCCGTACGCCCTAAGCTTTCAATTCATACATATACATTCTGTTTAGTCGATAATGCATCCACCGTAAGAGAGAAAACGTATACGTATAAAGCAAACACATCTAATGCTACTCTACTCTCGATGTATACAGGATTGACATATGAAGAGTTATTACCATGACAACTGATTTACATTACATAACTAGCAATTATAGGAGTGAGTTAGGGTCTCAAAACTCTCGAAGACTATATTAATGATAGGATTGACACTTCAATTGTCTCCTGATTGTATCTTTCCAGCTAACCTCGATGATGCGAAATCTGTTCTATTTTCATTAGTTGATTGACGGGAATATTAATCATACTCATTTGTAGATATGGTTGATTGCCTCTTAAATTTTACTTTGAAACGAATGAACATTGTCGCAAATTGCTTTCTTCTATATCCTTTCAAGATGTGATGTTGAATTATATGCTCGTGTTGAAACTTTTATTATATCTATATATACGTTATATATATATATCTATATAGGTAATTACTATATATTATTATCAATATATTTAAGTAATTACTAATATTTATATATTATTATTATATATTATATATAGTATAGTATATATATATATACAGAGAGTAGATATATAGTATAAATATATATATAATATATATACACCTAGGTATGAGTTATATACTATATATTATAATATTTATATTATATTATATAGTATTATTATATATTAATATAGTAATATATTATATATATAGATAGATTTTTATAATTATGAAGAAAATCTATGTAGAATTATATAATAAATAGTATATTAAGTTATATTACTATATTATGCTGACAACTATAACAGCAATACAACTGAAAGCTAATAGTTCCCTTAAAAATATAAATATAAATGAATATTTTAACGCAAATCATTTTATATATATTATAAGAAGTATATATCTGAAGTTTAATGATGAGATATGAAATATACTTTATTATATAAGTTCAATCTGTTAATGACTCATAATTTTTATTATTATTATTATCACATATATTTTTATTATTTATAAAATAAGACTATTAAATATATAACATCTTATTTTTTTTTTTTCTTTATATATAAGCATTATAATACTATTTAATATTAAATATTCATATTATTTTTTATATAACAGTATGATATAATAGTAATATTAATATAATATTATACTTAATATATATATATATATATTTATAATATATTATTATATTATATATATATATGATATTTTAATATAAATATATAATATAAAAAATATTTATCACCTTACTAGTTTAATACCTCTATGTAGTCTTACTAATTGGCGATAAACATTTAAATCTGTAGTGCTGTCTGCCACACGAAAATTCTCTTCCTTAATACTGCTCTCACTTATATGTCGGCTCTATTTTTGTTCGGTAATTTTCCTTCACAATTTCCAGTTCACATAACTTAACCTTTCGTCTGATTCCATTAGTGGTATCCTCTATATATATTACATTACCCTGCGTTCCCTTACCTTTATAAGTGGGAACTATTATTGAACTTCCCCAACCTTCCGGCACACTACTCTCCACCCAACACCTGTACGGAATCAAATTTCAAATTTCCCTAGATTGAAGAAAGGTTTGATTCTGTACCCAGGGAGAGCTATGGAGTGTTCTGGAGTAGTTTATGTAGTTGAACGCAGATCTGATAAAGGCAGGAAGAAGTACATAGATGTTGATAAGATAAGATAAGGGAGTACAGAAACAGGCTATAAAACGTAGGTAAAGGTTGAGGTAAAAATCTGGAGTAAGGCAGTTGGTAGTGTGTTGGCGAAACTTGGTTTATATGCCGTATTTGGGACACGTCATAAGAGGTTGTAAGATGAAGTGTTAGGTTGGAGATTGACGGAAGACATCATGGTAATAATTATTATTTATTTAAGAGTATATGCGGATGATTTGGCGTGTGGAGTGGAGATGGTGAGAGGTTGAGGCAATGGTGCGTGTTTTTTCACGCCGAAAAATTTGAGAGAAGCTGGATTAAATATGACTGTGGAGAAAACAGAATAATGATAGTAGTAGGAGGAGAGGAGGAGTTGATAAGTTGTGAGTAGCGGTTAGAAGCGATTAAAAATGTAGTACGATATATAAATCCAATAGTAGCAATTTGAAGAAAAGGGGATTGGGTGCCAGAGGAAATTAACGAGTAGGATTGAGCATAGGCAGGATGTAAGGCATATACTGACACCCATCTTGAAAATACCAATATATGAACAAAGAGGTGAAGAGAGCAATATAGGAGGGAGTGTTGACACAATACTGTTGTTTGGGGCAGAGACATGGAGCATGACAGGGACAGAGGAGAGTTAAATACAGACAGCGGAGATGAATGTGTTGAGGACGGTGATTGGAAAGATGAGAAGAGACAGAGTGGGAAACGAAACAGTGAGGGAGAGCGTGGGTGTGAAACCCATAATGAATAAAGTGGACGCAGCCGACTAAGATGGTGGGAACACCTGGAGAAGGATGCAGGGAAGAGAGCGTTGCCAGTAGGAGGTTGGAGGTGGAGACCGGCACGGGTGTGGGTCGCAAGAAAGGAAGACCGCGAAGTAAGATGGAGAGAAAACCACAGGTGGAGGATCTCACTCTAAGGTAGACTACCGGATGCTGCAATGGATTGAAGCTGATGGCGATGGGATGTGATCGTAGACCACAATGGAAGCGGAAGGCTTGGCCCCACTGACAGGACTCGATAGAAGCCTTTACTTTGGGAAGGGATGTTAGTGATATGTTTAGTATGTAAGATGAGTAGATTATTTTTTTAATTATCTGATTTTAATTAAAATTTTCGTCAAATATATAGGAACAAAAAAACTAAAGTATGGCCATTTATAGTATATATTTACTTTTAAGATATACATATATTAATTAACCTATAGTTGTTTGTGGAGCATTTACATATATATATTATAATATTATATATTTATTATATATATATATTATATAATTATTATAATATAATATATAATATATATATATATTATATATATAATATATTATATATTTATATTAATTATATATATATAATATATATATATTTATATAATATATATATATATATATAATTATATATATATAAGTATATTATATAAATTATCATATATAGGTTTATTATTATTATAATATTATATATAATTTATATATATATCTATATATATAATATATATTATATATAGTTATATTATATAGGTACTAGTAACATATAGAAGATAATAATTAAAAAAAAACATTCTTGGAAAATTTTAAAATCAATATTTTATCAGAATCTGTTAAACTCTCAAACCATGTGCCGTCTTAATCAATTATCATCTAAAGAACTTGCCGTATCAACAGAGCCAATTTATGCTCCATATGGATAGAACCAAGGTCAA
>JABUQX010050097.1:0-15000 GCA_015478945.1 Trachelipus rathkii
GTTTTTGTGAGGTATTACTACTTATATATCACTCAGCCATGGAGCTAATCTCATAATTTCCAATAAATTCTTACCTCTCTCATATCAAAAAATATCCAAACAATCTGATAATCTCTACCTATATTTTCTAATCTATACTCTAATGAGCATTCTTCAACATTTTAATGGTAAATATTGTAATAGGCTATTTTTGGTTCTTGTATCCTGTGATTTTATTAAAACAAAATAACTTACTTTAATTCTTTTAAAAGTAAATTTAAAACTATTAAGACATATAAAGAGAGATAAGTGGCATAACTCACATAATACATATTGAACACGCAAGGCGCATAAGTCATAGATTTATAGTTTTGAATCTATGGACTCAAAAAAAATAATACAGATAACTTATTATTTAAAGTGAGTCCAATAAATCAACTGATAAGAATATCATTAAATATACTTTCTATTAATTTATGTTTTTTGTTTTTTTGTGAATCATTAATTTTGCAAAATTCACACTTTTAATTTTCCTCAATATCTTAATTATTATCATCCTTTATAAAAATTTTCATTATATAATATTTTCTGGTGTTAAAATCAAAACTTACTTAACTACTTAACAATTACGTTACCTAACTGAAAATACCTATTTAATAACATAATCGTTTATTTTATAAAAAAAAATTTTTTTTTTTTAGACATTTTTATCGTGACACAATTTTCTGTTTTTTTTTTAAAATTATTTTGATGTAACTATTAAAAAAACAAAAGGAATATTTTCATATAATAAATTTATCTTTTTCTTCCAAGACACTAAATCCAATTTAAATACCACAGCACAAATGCACAAAAAAAACTATGAAAAAAAACTTTATTTTCTAAGACAGTGCGTTCAACAAGCAATTACTGAATAATAATTTACTGAATAACAATTTGAAAATCTTTTAAAAAAATTCCTAACTATAAATCCTCTCTTTATTCCTTCTATAACTAGTTCAACTTCTTTTCTCTGTTCTCTTATGAGGTATAAAACATTTTAGTATATTATATATATAATGCGCGTAATGGGGTTTGCACATATATTTATACTTTGAGGAATGTACAAGGATAACATACATCTGATACAGAGCACGCTTAGCACATGATACATCGTCTTGTAAAATGCGGGCAACAATTTAACAACAATAGTTACTTATTAATACGCGCTACCCATAGATTAGGACTCTCAAACCTCACTGGAGCAACTAACACAATCTCCGCTATTAGCATCAATTCATCTCCCCGGGAACAGTTGGGTTTCCTAAATTACCCTCTCCCAGAAATAACTGATAATTTGGAGGACCGGAGCAATGGTAACACACGAATACGCGAGCTAGCGTGATTTATACTGTGTTGCATAAAATGTAGATTGATGTACCCCAATAACAATTAAGAAGCTTAATATTCTAATATGGATCTTTCAGACAGATGTAATAAGAATTCCACTAAACCTGAGAAGATCTAACTCACCCTCAGCATCTCTGCCTCTCCTGCTCGTATTAATATTTTCCAAATTGGTTGTAACAAGTTACTCTATATCTTTCATGATATTTAATTATGGTTATTAGAGTTTTAGTGTGCGATTATTACTTATTTTCTTGAGCAGCCCTCCATTTTCCCGTTTCTCCAGAGCAGCAAACAAATCACTTAAATAATGAGAAAAGAATTCCTTACGTCAAATATTTTCATGTCAGTCATAGATATGTGGATGTATGGTTCTATTTTGTGTTCAGGTATAAGCAGTTTGCCCGCCTAAGACTATGGTCCCAATAACAGTAGAGGAAATAAACTGAAAACCTGAAGGGGTTGATTCGTGTTTGAGTAAGAAGGCTGTTGAGGGTCAAATATCTTCCACTAACACTATACCTAACGAAAAGGGAGAAATTGAGATACTTACAGTCTATAACGCGTTGTTATTGCTATGAGGCTTGCACACCGACAGCTATAGTAGAATCACCACAGAACTTCAGCGATTTTTTCTGCTATACAGAGCAATGCAGGGACTCTGAAATCATCTCGTGGCGTCCCTTGTTTCTGTTTATAATTATTACCCCAAGTGAGTATAAGGCAGTCGCCTTTTGATATATAATATATTATATATGTATATATAATACTTACTATATACCCTCCGCTGTGTAGTGATTACAGTAAAGATCCGTTAATTTAAATAAACGTACGTATGAGTGAACTTACTTTCTCACAATGACTTTTTTCATTCAAGTATACTTTGTTCCTAATAAATCTCCATGATTATTATAATAAAAATTTATGGTAAGTTAGCGCATATATACAAGTCTTAATAATGATGAATATGAGAATTTAGGAGTTGAATGTGTAACCTAAAACCCTTCAAAAGTATCATTATACCTATCATATTCTGACTCCTCCATTCAATTAACTATATATTATATATAATATATAAAACCATTTTCGTTTTTTTGTATTGGGCTTTACAAAACGCTCACCGTAAAAACTGCTACGATGGTGGTCTGTACTCTGGGGGTTTTCTTCCATCACAGTGGTATCCAGTGTGGTCTCTTCCTCTTACGAAAATCGTACACGTATCTAATGCCTTACTCTACGCACGATTATCAAGCGTGTAAAACGCACTTCCTCTCAGATTTTCTTGGTATCATGAGCTGAGTTGCTTATTTTGCGGCGTTGGATCTGAAAAAACTGCGTTTATGCTATTTCTCCGTTGAACTTACCTATGATGTGTCTTATTTAACGAAAAAATCTCTCAAGCCACGACGTAGTTCTTAGTACGAAAAACTGTGTTAGATAGTAATAAGCAAAGATAGTGCGCTCAAGATCGCCCCCACGTGGTAGGACCCCGTCGAATTGATGAAATTTTTCATTCAATATAATGACGTAAAGCTTTAAAAGAATGGATCTCATATATTGATATTATAAGCTGGATCCAAATTTTGTCAGGGACATTAGATGAAACTTTAGCGTTGTTTCAGCTTCACCAGCAATAGGTTGATCAATTAACGTAACTGTACACTAGTACGTCCACGTTATGTAAAATATATCATCCTGCTTACAAATTGTACGGTATATTGTTATTTTTTTTTTTATGGTTCGCTCCTCTGCTCTATCCATTTATTTTTTTTCTCCAAAACAATTGATAGACACTCATGCGACGGTGTAAAACAGTCAACCTTTTTGCCTAACCACAATCTCAATAGTCCTAACAATTTCACCCTTGATATCCAAAATAGTGTTGTTTTTATTAAAAAGAGAACTATAATAAGTAACAGTCCCTCCACTCACTCGCCAATAACTGATGAGGGTTCGACAGCAGTTTTTGGGTGTGTCTCGCGTATGGGCTTTTCTGTGACATATATAAACAGAATTCGGCGAAATGATGTCGAGTCCATGTGCTTATGATAAAACTAGGATGAGCACTATGCGCTAGATCGATATATTTGTAGAATAAGTTGTCTATCGGATATCGAAGCTAAGTAGCGCGTCTTCATTATCCGCCAACCATAGATGATTTAAGAAGTAACGAAAGAGTTGTTCAATGAAAACTGGCTCTTAAGAATTAAAAAGCCTAAGGAAATACTTCTTCAAACATTTACAATAGATCTACAATTTATAATAATTAAATAATATTAAGTCTCTTTCGATTGGAATTTTTCACAGATGCCATTGCTAGCGGGATGGAGAGGAGTGGTTCTTACATGTTTATATAGAAATTCTTCCACCAGGACTTCTTGGAAGTTTTGAGCCGTGAATTCCGTTCCGTTATCAGTCAAAATCCGTAAAGGCAACTTTGGCAAAAATGGAAGAATGTGATTCCGAAGTGCTTGTGAAACAGTGGAGCTACTTTTATCAGTCAAAGGGACCACGGCTGCCCATTTGGAAAAATGGTCAATCAATATCATACAGTATTTATACCCTGATGTGGTTCTAGGAAATTGCAATAAATCCATGGCACAAAGATCAAATGGACTGTCTGCCAGGATTTTTAACATTGGAGGGGTCATGTTGGTCGAATATGTTTTCCGTGTCTGACAAATCGGACAGCAGCGCACCACATCCGAGACAACCTGGTTCACTCGGGGATGCCAAAGGTGTTTATATATTAACTGAAGGATTTTGTTTCTACCTATGTGAGCGTATGAAAAATGTAAGTGACATACAATACTTATCAAAAAATCAACAGAAATTACGTACAAGTCATCTGTCTCTGCTGCTGCCGAAAAATATATCAACCCATTTTTGATTGATAATCGAGTTTTGTACTGAGCGAATCTACCTAAGTTCTGCCATTTATATTTGTTGTTTAAATCTTTTAATCCCTTTCTTAACCGAATCATTTCACTACTGGAGGTCTGATCTTCCAGGATATAAATTTCCTCAATGTTAGTACCTACCACTGAAAAAGTATTGATTCGAGGTACACCTAGATTTTTCAAATTTTTTTCTGATGGAACACCCTCAGCCACAACATCAATCGTGCCTTCCCAATCATCGTCATCTCTATACATATGTAATAATGCATTCTCTTGCAGATCAGGTTGTAACCCATTCTTCCGCAAGGCACCAGTCCCAAGTATTAAGGCGTTGTTCATGTGTTCATGGGGTACAACAAATATTTCAACATCCAAGGTTCTAAATCCTTTAGGAAATCTTAATGGGGTTTTTATATAATGAGTTATGGGTATCAGGGACTTATTTCCGAAGCCACGTATTGCCCTGACTCCAACTTGTTCTGAGGGATATAATTTTATATTCTTTAGTTGTTGGATAATCGAGTCTTTGATGAGACTGACACCTGCTCCACTATCAATCAAACATTCATACCAAGTGGGGTCAAGGTCGTCGTCTATAGTGGCGTTAACGATTAAAGGGTTTATATCCAACTGACACAGCTTGATTTCAACGATCATATCTCCTATTGCACCAGCGGTATCTAAGTTGGTGGGTTGTGAATCCTCATCAAAGAATCCTCCCATTAGGGTCAAAAACCCCATTTGTTCGGCTTCTACGTTGTCTTGGCTAACTTCACCCGAAACTTCTTCTCCAGTCATTTTTACATTCTCTTTGTCCGTTATTTCCACTGGGGTTTGATGTATATCAATCGAAAGAGCCGCTATATTATTATATGTTTCGTTGAGATCTGTTACATTTTCCAAAGAGTTCTCCACAGGCTGGCTCATTCCTGTGGAGCTTATTCGTTTAAAGAATTATGACGATATTGGTTGTCAACCATATCATGACTAATAGTAACCACTTTAGTTTCTGGTAAAACTTTGCTAATTGCTCCTTGAGCCTGAGGCTGAATGGAAAGGGGTGAATTACTGTTTGGTTGTTGGCCGATTCGGAGCTCCGATTATCAATGTCTGGTGGACAGCTTATCTGCGTGGGACTTTCCAGAAAGGGCACTTACGGGTATGCTTGTGATTGAAGATTCTGTTGAACATTCAACCCCCGTATGATCGGCATTCCGCTTCGATGATGTCCCCTCTTTTTAACAGTAGGCCTATCTCTAAAACTTATAATCAGTTCATCATGATGTGACCTGGGATTCGCAATGTCCACCACAATGGACTTACTATCTGCTTTGACTTATTAATTACCATTCGAGTTTGGTATTGTCTTCCTCTATTAGTATTATTCCAAATATTCTGATTAAATCCGTTTAAATTTCTATTCTGTACAGCATTTACACCATTAATTCCCACTATACTTCAATATTTTCTTCCTTATTGGAGTTAGTTAAATCTGGGGAATTCTCATATTGAACAGAGATGGGTATGTCTCCTTTTTCTCGTTATTATAAGGCTTCTGCCAACTTGGTTTTACAATACTCATCTCCTATCGTCCATTGAGGATCAATGTTGTAGTTTTTGGGTTCTTTGTTTCAGTTGTTTACAATCCTTGTTGGGTACATAGGGATGAAGTCCACCACCTTCCTTTGTAATTATTACATGATCATACTTATCTGCCAGTGACACAACTTTCTCCCATGGTATTAATTTGTCTGAATCATCTTCGTTTTCCAATAAATACTCCCTAATTTTCTTTTCCACATAAGGTGGTAAACTTAAAAGAAAAGCTTCCCTAAGAGAGGTATGCTCGCGCATATCTAAGCCGTTGTACGCTTTAGTGGCTAATTGTTCCAGCCGCAACGCAAACATTCTAATACTTTCACCTTTCGTCAATACGGCTGAGTGATAAGCCTTAAGTCTGTACTGATCTTTTCTTTTCTCCTTCTGTTGATACCATTTCACCAAAGTAGATTTAACCGAGTAGTAATTCTGATCATTCTTAAGTATTAAATTATATAATTGCAAAAAATCCCCCTCTAACTGTCTTCCTAGGTATCTCAACCATTGTTGTGGAGATTTTGGATAATTATGAGAGCAATAAGCCTCGAAATGTATTAAATACTGAACAAAATCTTGATCGGCTTCGTATTTATACTTGCCGGGATCCAAGACTTTTGTTTTTTGTGATGTTTTAACTAATTCAGTGAGCAGCAGAATGGCTTGCATCATTAGACGAATTTGTTGTTGCAAAGTATCTTGTCGAGGTGATTGAGATGGAAAGACAAAACTAGGATTAGGTGGATTCCTTTCTACATCATTTGCTAATCTACCACCTGTAAAAATTGGTTGAGTTGTCACTTTAGGAGTGGACCAAACCCGATCTCCTTGTGACACAGATGTTTCCACCACTGTGGAACTACTACTAACTACTTGTTCTGGATTGTTTCCTGGGTTTATACTTCCACCCACATTAAGTTTTGGTTTAAATTCTGGAACATTTGATACATAATATTTGCTGGAACGCAACCGTCTTTCCGCATCCGCATCCCACGACTTCCGTCGAAGACGGCTTTGTGCATTTTGTACTGGTACATTGCGTTGTTCAGTCGCTAAAGCTTGAGCTTGTTGCGATTGCATATTAAAAAGTGTGTCGGTCAATCCGTTTATAATACTGTTAACATGACTAGCAGGAATAAGTCCATCCCCCGAAGGTGTTATGAATTGTGGTATTGGTTCCTGGTGCTCAGGAGGGCTAAGCTCAGTTGCTACAAACTGAGCCAGCTGTTCCTGCGTTTCCTTGTCAATGTTAGTGGCCATAATTTTATTTCAACAAATTAAGTTAAAGACTATATATGTATATAATTATATAAGTATAAACAAGGCTTTAAGACTAAAACGCTTAATATACTTAAAATTACTTATAAATAAATTTAATTGTAACCAGGAATAAGAGAAACAAAAAGAAAACTTTTAAATATTGCAAATATCGATTATTTTCAATTTATGAACCTTGTAGGGTTTCGAAATTCCTAACAATACCTATTAGTCCAGCTATGTTAGTTCGTTCCTATCTAATATATCAAAACAATAAGATTTTATTTCAAAAGTATGGCAAAGCAAGCAAGGTCAATTCAAAACACACGCCATTTATGGAGTGGTATAGTATCAGAATGTGAACTATTTATAATGAATTATTACTGATGATATACATGAGTTTTTCCACTTAAACTTGACAGAAGATGGTTCAAGGGGGTGATGTGATAAATCGCATCCAGAAGAGGAATGAAACACACCCCGAACAGTTGGTTCAAGAATGTAGGATAGATGAAATGTCGAAATCCAAAAGACACGTTGGCACAACCCGAACAGTCCCTGTTCGGGCGCCACTTAAATTAACTGTATGTAAGGGAGGGTCGTTGTTCAAGCTCTCTTGTGGTTTTTATTCAAGCACGAACTTAATCAGAAACCTGGAGGGAAAGTGTCTCTGACAAGTGTGTGCCCCCGAAGAGCTTGACTGACCACCTAACAAGTCAATTCAAGACCAAATGGCCTTCCGTTGAAAGAAGTCTTGAAGCAAGATCCGTAAGATATAAGAAATTAACTCGAAAAACAGGCGAAACTGTTTAATTTCCCCTCCGTGGGCCACCGGATAGCGTGCAGAGCCTAAACTTTACTCCAACGCGGGTAAGACACAGGGACTGCTCGTGTGCCAAAATAACATCCGGATATTCGTCCGAAAGGAAAGACCGTGATAAGAAAAGATAATGATGATCGCCTGAACCACTAACAAACAGAAAGTGGATAAAGTGGAAAATAGTAGAGAAACTGGGCGGTGATGGAATTCCTTTGAAGATGTTAAAGCAAAAAGAGGGTAGATGAATTGAAGAAGCGAAGAACTATCAGATCCGTCGAACAAATACATAAAATTTAATTAATTAAAATAAATAAGCACATAACACAGCGGATAATGAAGAGATGAATTACTTCTTACTTTTATTAACAAAGTAAAAAAAAAAGAAATCTAATTATTTACAAAAGGATATTTAAGTCTGTATTATATAATTCACATAAACTCAACAAATGCTTATTCTTATTTGATTATTTAGGAATTGGAAGAATTCCATAATCCTTGCTATGACAACAAAATTAAACTAACCACCAACCACGACGGTGAATTGAAATGACATAAGTTTTAACTATCCTCCAACCACGACAGTGAAATGAAATGAAACCAATTTAAACTATCCTCCAACCACGATGGTGAATTGAAATGACCTTGCCCTATTTAATAATTATTCCATTAAGACCCTTGAAAAATAAATAAACCCAAATCCAAGATGTTAATGCAATAAGGAATGATTCCGCTTATCTTAGAAAAACTGTTGTCTCTCAAAAGAATCCCCAGTTCCGGCAAAAATTAGCCCAAGGTATAGAATTGTTAGACAAGACTAATCCCAAGACAAAAACTTGTCTAAAACTGAGAGATTCAATTTAACATAAAATGAGAACGACACATAAAATAAGACTGAAACACAAAATAAAAGTTTCCAACATAAAAAATTCCGAACATAAAAAGTTCCAAACATAAGAACCTGGAAAGGAAAATAC
Organism: Trachelipus rathkii; assembly: GCA_015478945.1. NCBI lineage: Eukaryota > Metazoa > Arthropoda > Malacostraca > Isopoda > Trachelipodidae > Trachelipus > Trachelipus rathkii. The sequence goes on from JABUQX010050097.1 coordinate 8,913, forward strand.
TCTATATTAGGTATTTTCATCCATGAAATCAAATGAATTAAATATATTTCAATTTTTAAGTGATCTTGAAAACTACTTGAATTTACATAATTAACTAAACATATTTGATGATTCTCTTATATGACAAAAGTCATGAAAACTAAATGACTTTTTAACATTAATAATAATAAGTAATTATACTAAAGTAACCTACCCTAGTAGTTTGCCAACTATCTGCGAGGGTTTTATGTATTCTTTGGATGGAGAAAATCTCCTACAAAAGAAGACATAAAACCGCTTAAAAAACATTGTATAATTATCTAATTTCATATATTAACAACTATCAGTTAAGCATATATTATTCTACCAACTTCATCCTCATACCTTACAAGTTCTGTTATAATTCCAATGATGGTAAGTAAACTCTAATAGAAGTTTTGATATAATATTGGTTCAATATCGACAAGCGTATATTCTGTAGGACAGCTGTTTATACTTATACATAAATACTTTTAAAGATTCCCAAAGATGCTGAAACATGTAAACAAACAAAGATATAAAACTGCAAAAATAAAAAAAAATTTACAAATCTTCATGCACACATAATGCCTAATATAAAAATAGGCATGCATTTGTGTGCATGTAATAAGTAATATAAAATAAATATTAACCTAACTTCAAATGAATGAAACCCATTTCTCTAATCATTATGACAATATTAATGAGACAAAACCAAATACAGCATGATAAATTTGGTTTTGTGGGGGGTAAAAATGATCCCCCTTACAACGCAATATTTTGATTCCGCAACGGAAATTTGCGGAACGCCCACTTCTGATATATTATATAAAATATATATATATATATATATATTATATTATATATATTATATATATATATATATATATATATATATATATATATATATACGGTGTCTCACAGTTATGTTACGCGTGTATCACCGTACGGGTGTTTTAAGTATGAAAATGTGTAAGAATATAAGTTCGATTATTTAATTCATTAAGGAGGATGGGATATGTTACGTTGTTGTCTGCGCACGCGCAATACGAAAACCGCGCAACAAAACTGTGAATGTTCGAATGGGATATGATATATATATTTTTATGGCTTCTGTGAAATGCACATAAAGAAATGAGGGGGGCTCTTCTGCTCGTATTATTTGATACGTTGTTCCTTTCCACTGCAATGTACCCATAAAAAAACTAGACGTCATCCGTAGAAATCATGTGCCTACAAAAGCCGAAATGTTCTATGAAATTAATTAGGCTTAAATACAATAGGCATATCCAATAGTATTTAAAATATCGATTAAAGCTAACAAAGGAATTAAATTAAATACCTAATGCTATTCTTTTTAGATTGACATTTGCAATATGTACTATGTAGCCTAGATAAATTAAGGTCATAGTGATGTGTTCACCAACTACACTAATCATATGGAGGTTATGTCATAACCTACAAATTATGCGTAGTAAAGTGTAGTGAAACGTTTAACTTCAGAGTGGTTTGTTTAGTCAGAGCCATACATTTGGAACATGCCATGTTAACCAGTATACGCAGGACGAAAAGTGTGACATGTTGGAGGTGAACGATTACAACATAACCAGGAATGCTCGCAGAGCTGCTCTGCAGAATATGGGCAACGTTATCCACATCGACGACCGCAGAGCCACATGGCATTCATAGAGTTTACAGCCGGTTTCAAGGTACAGGGTCGATGAGTTCAACCCCTTGATCACATATGGAAGGGGGTCGTGTCGTACATTCGACGGTCGAACTGGATCTTCTGCCTATACAACCCAATGAAATCCAACGTCCCATTACGGCAGGCTAGTTTCGGTCTGGAAATGATCGAAGGGAAACAGTAACGATGGATTCGTGTTCACACAACATGTATCCATATGGAATGACATTGTGCAGTTTGCGATCGTGGAGACAAAAGGGCGGCTGGGTTCCTCGGCTGTATTGAATTGCCTTCTAATGGTGTACCGGACTTATTGTAAAAATATCTGTGATGGACCGAGAATTTCGCCTTACCAATAACGGGTATGCTATAACAGTGGAAATTCAGAACAATTGGGCGAACAACCACCATATATACATTCACTAGCAATCGACCAGGTTCATACTCAGTCAAACGTTGGTGTGGTATACTCAATAGTAGGATTATCGGGCCTTAGTTCTTCGAGGGAATTTGACAGGACAGCGTTACCTCCATTTCTTGCAGACCGTCCTTGGTGACCTCCTGAGTGATATACCTTTTAAGCACACATGAAGAATATATTACTGACATGATGGGTGGGTGCCCAGCACATAATGCAGCTAAGTGACGACCTACTACTCGACAGAATTTTTCGGTCAGATGGATCGGAAAGATCTGGTCCATTTCCATGGCCTGCGCGTTCACTCAACTTAACACCACTGGACTACTTTCTGGGGATATCTCAAACATACCGTGTATGCTGGGTTTTAATGACCAGTAACCAACGCCGATGAGTTTTCGCTGTCGAATACGCACCGCAATGTGTAGGGGAATCAACCCGGCGTCACTGTCATTGGCATGCAATGAAACATGGCGCCAGAGGGCATGTATTCGCGTGGATGGAAGAGTCTTCGAACAACATTTGGAAATACTGTATGTACAAGTTGAAACGACCTGACGTTCTTCTCCTCTTGCATGCTGTGGAATATAGATTCCTAGGTGTAAATTTGTTATGATACATTAACAACGTTTATTACAGCTACATGTATATATCTAGAGCTGTCTTGAATACCACTTGTTTTTCTTTCACCTTTTCACATTCACGTTTAAAACTATTGTTGGTACATTATGTTATGGTACATTGCGTGGAAACGAAGAACATATAAAAAAAATGTCGAGAGGAAGACCCCTCATTTTTTATGTGCATTTTCACAGAAGCCATAAAAAAAATATCATCCGCATTCGACACTTTGCTTTTGTGCGCGTTTTCGTATTTCGCGTGCGCAGACACCAACGTAACATATTCCATTCTCCTTAATGAATTAAATAATCGAACTTCTATTCATTCACACATTTTCATACTTACACATCCCGAACGGTGGATACACCGCTGTAACATTAACTGTGAGAGCAACCCTGTGTTATATATATACTATAATGATGTATATATATTAGGGAGTACCGGAAACCAGAATTTTTGGTTCCGGCCGGAACCGGAACTTTCCGGGAACCTTGAAAAGTCCATGCCGGAACCGGAACTTTTCGAATTCAGCTACACCTTACATAAGCTGCGTTTGCAGAAGCCCGACTGCAGCCGGGCGGGCGCACAATGCATCTTTACCATGAGCCCGTTTGCGCACTTTTACGTCACGTAAACGTCACAGTCAGGCGCCGTTGTTAAATCCTCGATTTCGAGAATTAATAAACGGGCGGGCTTCGCAGAAGAATACTTTGTTTACAAACAAATTCTTTACAAACCTGTGTCGGAAATGGCTTGCAAAATTTTTTTAATACTTTAGTTAACTTTTATATTAAGGTACTAATATATTGTATCATTTCCCATAAATAGATCCATGATAAGTATAGAGTCTTTCTGCTTACAATTGCCAGTGAATCCGACGGGCGCGCTCGGCCTTTTCCAGGTACTCAAACTTCCTGTTCTCTGATTGGTTAATGTAATTTTTTTTCAATGACAGCTTTTTCGAGTCGATTTTTGCACACGGGCTGCACTCGGCTTCTGGAAACCCGGCTATCTTTCCTACTTAAACTTGTCTGAATTAACAAGTGCGGAGTTCTCTAGAAGTATCTGTCCATCTTGTATATCCATACTGTGAGCTCTTAGTTCTGCCAGCCAAAAAATTTGGAACAGCGGATCAATAAATTTATTAAGTAAAAAAGGAATATACTTTAGCTGCGTTTCCAGAAGCCCCGAGTGCAGCCCGTGTGCAAAATCGACTCGGACACGCTTCGAATTGAAAAAAAATACTTAAGCCAATCAGAGACGAAATTTTAGTACCTGGAAATGGCCGAGCGAGCCCGTCGGATCAGCTGCAATTGTAAACAATACTCTATACTTGGGCGTATACGGGGGGGGCAGGGGGCCCTTGCCCCCCCTAAATCTTGGCGAACTAAAAAATGAACCTTATATTTTTTCCAGACGACGTTTTTAAGGGTTTATTAGTGAAAAACTGAAACAGATACATCAATCGATAGATAAATGAAGTAGTAATTATTAAATACAAACGTATTATAAATATTATATATAGCCTATGATATATATATATACGGATAATCTATATTATATATATATATATATATATAATATATATATTATATTATATATTATTATATATTATATATATATATATATATATAATATATATAATATATAATATATATATATATATTATATATATATTTATATATATATATATATATATATAATATTATATAATAAATTATAATATATTATATATTATATATTATATATATATATATATATATATATATCACTCAACCTTTGCCACCCCCTAAATGAAATCCTGCCTACGCCCATGACTCTTATACTTATATGTATCTATTTTATGAAATGATACGATATATTAGTATCCTTAAATATAAACGTTTAACCGAATATTAAAGATCTTTGGCAAAGCCATTTCCGACACTGGTTGTTTGTAAAAAGATTTTGTTTGTAAACAAAGTATTTTTCCGCGCAGGCCGCCCATTTTTTATTAATTCCCGAAATCGAGGATTTAACAACGGGCGCCTGACTGTGACGTTATCGTGACGTAGGAAGTGCGCAAATGGGCTCTAGAAACGAGGCATGTGCGCCTGTGTGCCGCCCGGGCTGCAGTCGGGCTTCTGGAAACGCAACTTATATAAAATTCTACGGGTCTTCAAAGTTTAAAAAGCTTTTTTCAGAAGCGGGTAACGTGTTTGAGGATAAGAGATGACGTTTAACTCCACAACATGGAAAACAACTTATTTTCCTACACCACAACATTTAAAAATTCAAATAAATTCATTTTAAGTAAGAAAATTATGGAATCTTGTTTTAAAATTTTTTAAAATTTTTGCTTAAACAGTTTAGTAAATATTTTGTTTTGTAGTAGTTTCTACTTTAAAGTTAATTTCTTTTAATAATTTAATAATAATAATATAATAATAATAATCAAAATAATAATATAATAATACTAATACCCTGTTACAAATTTTTATTTATCCCAGGTTTTTATGTCTAGATTCTAAAGCAGGATTGGCACAAAAAAGTTCAAATATTTAAAATCAACTATTTTATAAGTATTTTTTTTTTTTATTAAAAATCATGATTTTTTATTTTATTTTTTAGAGCCACTTTTTTTCTAAATAAATAATTAATCCTAGCTATTACTAATTTATGATAAGTATATTTCATCTACATAATAAGTAAATTCATCAATGTTGTTCCAAGTCATTTTTAATAAAGAATATAAATAAAATTAGAGTTACTCAGATTATTAATACAGTATATAAATATATAAATATATATATATATATAATATATATATATATATATAATTATTATATATATTATAATATATTATATATATTATATATTAATATATATATAATAATATATAATATATATATAATATATTAATATATATTTATTTATTTGGATAAATATGGGCTATCTAATTTATCATTATATTTATATATATATATATATATATATATATATATTATAATATATATATATATATATAATATATATTATATATATATATATAAAATTTAAATAACTTAATTAAACTAAGTAAATTATATTTACCCAAAGCTTATTAATAACTTAGGTAATAATTACAGGATTATTAACTATTTTATAAAATAAATAATTAGGAAGGAATTTGTGTCGGTAAGAATATGAAAGCCATAAATAAGATAAAAAAATCTAAAGACTCAAAATCATTAGCGTCAGAGCTGATAATAAATTTACCCATTCGAGTGTGAAAATATTGTTTCAGATTTAAGTTTTCGAAAGTATAGAGTCGAAGGTCATTTTATCATGATATTTGTTCACATATCAGTCCGCCCTCGTAGGACCGCGGTCCCTTATAGACGCGA
>JABUQX010050097.1:20000-24061 GCA_015478945.1 Trachelipus rathkii
GATTGCTAAGACAAAAAGGCTAGGAAGAAATAACCCCAATCTCCCCAGTAAGCCTAGACCCCTGTTTGTTGAAATGAAAACAGGGGAGGAAAAGTGGAAGAAAGCAAAAGCACTAAGAAATAGAACACATTTTCAGACTAAACAAAAAGAGAGAAAGGCAAGCAGGAAATATGTTTAGAAAAGAGTTACCGTAAAGATAGGAGACAAAATGGAGAAACCGGTCTCTACATAAAACAAGGTAAAATATGGGAGGATGGAAATTTTCAGTAGGCTTAAGTGAAGACAATAGGAAATATAAAATGGTAAGCGATATTAGGCTAACACTAAACATGATTAATATCCAAGGACTGACACTTGAAACAAAATTAGCTGAAATTGAACTATTAGTAAATAAGGAAAATGATTTAGTATTCTTAGTAGAAACACAGTTAGCAGTAGATAAGTTTTCCCTGAGAGATGATTTTGCAATATAATAAGCAATAGAGAGTAGTGGGACAATAATTAATGGTAATATTTAAGAAGAATAAGCATATAGAAGTTGAAAAATTGGATAAAAAACATTGTGACCTTTTATATTTTAGAGTAATATTTTGTGAAATAGAATATAAATTTGTACTAGTGTATTTTGCAACAGGAAACAAACCAGAAGACAAAAGGAGAAATACCAAAATAAGAAAAGAATGTGAAACCTTATGAGATGAAAAAAGAATTTTATGATCTTAGGAGACTTCATTGGACACATACCATGGTTCAAAAGCCATCAACTTGATAAACAAGGAGAGATGGTACAAGAATGGACAGATGTGTTTGAGCTGAAATTACTAAATTCTAGTGAAGAGTGCAGAGGATTATACACATGGCAGAGAAATAACTTGAGAAGTGTTATAGATTTTGCACTAACTAATAAAGCTACGAGTAGATACTTCCATTCAATGATTATAGATGAGGAATAAGAAGTATTTGATTTATCAGATCATAATTTAATACAAATACACCTAAACAGCAAAGTGGAAAAGATAAACTATAAAAAGGCGAAATGGTACAACATTAAATATTATAATACAGAGCCAGAGCTTTTGGTAAGATATGTAAGGAAACTGGAAAGCAAAATACAAAATGAGAGAGAAGACTTAAAAGAAATGAACAAATATATTAAAAAAATAGCAGACAAAATATTTATAAAAACATACAGGAAAAAAGATAGAAAGACCATGGATAACAGAAGAAATAAGAGGTAAAATCCGAAAAAGGAAGGAAATAAATAGGCGAAGGAGAAATGCTAAAGATGAAAATATTAGAAATGGGCTATTTGGACAGTATAGGGAACAGAAAGAAAAAGTAGCCTACAAAAACTTATAAAGCAGGAAATAACCAAATATGGGAAAAGACTTACAGATGTAATAAAAAATGACAAAAACAACAAGGTATCGGAAAATATAAAAAAGCTGAAGGGGATTGACAGTACTCACAGGGAGATAATACTTATGCATCATATAATGCATAATGTGGTGGTTCAATCCCGAAGGAGTAAATTCTTTACCTTCCCATTAATTGTTCTTTCTTTAATTTACATCTTATATAATTGTGATTAATATACAATATTTAACATCTACAATATAAAGAACGAGGGATAGGACAGGCTGGACACCTAGTGATGTCGCCTTGAAGGGAGCTCTGTTGCTTTGTAACTGTTCTTGAATCCAACTTTATTGGGTTGGGGGATGGTTCAGTAGTAAAGCATCTGGTATATTGTCCTCATTCGCAACATGGAGGTAGTTCAATCCGGGAGAAGTCAATAAATTTTTTACCTTCCCATTAATTGTTCTTTCTTTATTTTACATCTTATATAATAGCATAATTGTTACCCAGAGGTGTCACCCGATTTATGAAAAATACAGACACTCCTCTAAAAAAATAAATAATAAAGATAGTGAAATGAAGGTAAACTCCTTAGAAAAAGTTCATAGCCTCTCAAAGTTAAAAAACACCTATAAGAATAGTATTAAATAAAAACAAAATTTTTTTTTTTTTTTGGAAAATCACAAGATATATATATATACTCTAAAAAAATAATAATGAATAGTGAAAACGAAAATCGGCAGTCTCTTAGCAAAAGTTACAGCCTTCTGAAAGTTTTAATAATTTCCATGACTGTTATAATAAATTAGTTGGGCCTCTGCTCCGTTTTAGGGCCATGCCTAAGTCAGGTTATGAAAGATTTGTTAATGTCTGACATAGAATTTTCTGCTGTGTTACCTAACAAACCTTATATGAAACGCTGACTTAGAGGCTGAAATGAGACGCTAACCTGGAATCGATTCAATATCGAAAAGTCTATGGGATTTTTAACGACTTTGAGGCTGTAACTTTTTTTCCTAAAGAGAGTGCCAACATTTTTCGTTTTCACTATTCTTCATTACTTATTTTTTAGAGTATATCCTAGAATGATTTTCATAAAAATAGGGGGTACAACCCTCTGGGGTACACAATTACTATAGAATAGCAATTAATATGGCAATATTTTTATATATATATATACTATATATATATATAATATATATATATATATATATAATATATATAATTATATAATATATATATTTATATAATATATATATATATTATATATATGCAAACAAAAAGATAATATTGCTACAGAATGGAATAACTTCAAGGAGGTACCTACATATTAATAACATTGAACAAGGAAACCAAATGACAGAGTGGTAAGCGTATATTCCCAGTTCTATAATAACCATGAATAAAGCTAATGACAAAGTTAGAACTTAGAAGCATAGTGTATCTGTGTTACAACTTTCCAAGGTACTTGCAAATACTTAATGGAAAGAAAGCTCCAGGCCCTGATGGATTAAAACCAGAATTGTACAAGGTATTAGCAAAAAGTGTAGCATGTCTTCAAGTATTTACGAACTGTATAAAAATGTTAACTCAAGAAAGTAAATCAGAATTCTTGGAAAACTTTATTTAAAAAAAATGATGAGAAAAAAAAAAGGAAACCCTAACTGTAAAAAGAGTTAAGACTACCGCATTATGATAAACTTCAAGGATCTTTGGAGAGTATTATATAAAAAGGAAGAATAATGACAATGTTTCAGAATATTTTAATTTTTTGGAGACTAAAGCCGTTTTCGTTTAGGCATTTTGTCTTAAGCTCGATAAGATAAAATCTTACGCATTTTAAGAACGGTTTCATGCCAAATCTACCGCGAATGAATTCTTATTAACTTGTTTACAAACATTACAAAAATCAGCTGTTATACTGAACTTGGTTTGCACGGACATTCCGTGTTTTTCTTTTTTAATATAATATGATGTGCCTAAAAAGAATTCTGAATTCTGCTTTTCGACACGCTCATAATCAGTGCATAGTGTATAACTAATCTTTGATCATGTTTTTTGAAATGATGTCTTTCAGGGGAGGACTCTCTCTCTCTCCTCTTCTCTCTTCTCTCTCTCTTCTCTCTCTCTCTCATCTCTCTCTCCTCTCTCTCTCTCCCTCTCTCTCGATCTCTCTCTATCTCTCTCTCTCTCTCTCTCTTCTCTCTCTCTCCTATCTCAATCTCTTCTCTCTCTCTCGGTGGTTATTCGTCCTGCTCTCTCTCTCTCTCTCGTCTCTCTCTCTCTCTCTCTCTCTCTTCTCCTCTCTCCTCTCCTCTCCTCTCTTCTCTTCTCTCTCTCTCTTCCTCTCCTCTCTCTCTTCTCTCTTCTTCTCTCTCTTCTCTCTCTCTCTCTCTCTCTCTCTCTCTCTCTCCTCTCCTCTCTCTCTCTCTCTCTCTCTCTTCTCTCTTCTCTCTCTCTCTCTCCTCTCTCTTCTCCTTCTTCCTCTCTCTCTCTCTCTCTCTCTCTCTCTCTCTCTCTCCTTCTCTTCTGTCTCTCTCTCTCTTCTCTTCTCTCTCTCTCTCTCCTCTCCTCTCTCTCTCTCTCTCTCTCTCTTCTCTCTCTCTCCTCCTCACTCCTCTCTCTCTCCTCTTCTCGTCTCTCAGCAACTCCTTCTCTCCTCCCTCTCTCTCCTCTTCTCTCTCTCTCTCTCTCTCATCTCC